>JAODAL010043354.1:0-33924 GCA_025379985.1 Phyllomedusa bahiana | reverse complement strand
ACACCTCTATCTAAAAATTTTTCAGCCCCGGGTTCGTATTTTGGGTAGGACACCTTATCTGAATGTATTCAGCCCCCGAGTATACTTTGTAGGCACCTCATCGAAAAGTATTCAGGGGTCATTACTTTGTAGGAACCTTATCTGCAATGTATTCACCCCCGGAGTCAGTACTTTTTAGGACCCCTCTATTGCAATTTTACCCGGAGTATATTTTTGGGGGACACCTCATCTGCAATGTTTCGTACCAGATTTTTATTATTTTCGGGAACCTTACAGTTAAAACCCAGAGGTTTCCATACACTAGGAATACAAAAACAGTTTGGGACCATCCATTTGATTATGTCGGTTTTGGCACATCTAGTTAATTGGGAGACACCGTGTGGTTATTTTATAGCACACCAGAAAGCACTGCTCTGTGTGAAAAACATATGGGAAATCAAAGAATCACCCAAAAATTATATTAAGGGAAGGTGGACTTGCAACGTCGGACACCCTTGGGGCCAATTTTCCGATACGTGAAGGGGGCCTCTTTCATTGTACAAACAATTATACAAAGTCAAACAGATGGGAATGCCCACCATTTTTCCCGCTCGGAAGGAGAGGGGTTCTGTGTCTCAGAGATGAAGGCTTTGGTCGACATGTGCAGAAAACCCCAAGAAAAACAAAAAGCCCTTGGAAGATGTGGCGGAAGCTGGGAAGATTGTGTATTATCACAGGAAACAGTCCTTTATAACATGGGCTGAAAAGGGTTCCCCGAAGAAGCCATTACCCAAAAGAAAAAAAAAAGAAAAGCCAGATTATGTTTTTTAAAAACTCAGGAAAAAAGCCCTCCCTTTCTGGGCTGTCCGTGGTTGACAAAAAAACAGAATTTTTGGGCCAAAAAAAAACCATCATTTTCATTTGGAGGAAAAAAGGGGAAACTTGGAAGCCTAAGAACACCACCCCCCTGTGAACACAGGTGGCCATCATGTTGTGGGGTTGTTTTGTGCAGGAGGAACTAGTGCATTCCAAAAAGGATGGCATAGAGGAAAGAAGATTATGTGGCAATACTGAAGCAACACCTCAAGACATCAGCACTTGGCTAATTTACAGTTGAAATCAGAAGTTTCCATCCAATCTATATAAAGCCCCATCTGCAGGTTTCTATCTCCCCTCTATATAAAGCCCCCTTGCAGGTCTCCCCTCCTTTATATAAAGCCCCATCTGCAGGTTTCTCCCCATCCCCTCATATAAAAGCCCCATTTTAAAAAAGGGTCCCCCCCTCTATATAAAGCCCCATCTGCAGGGTTTTTCCCTCCCTTATATAATCCATCTGCGGTTCCCCCCTCTATATAAGCCCCAATCTGGTTTCTCCCCTCTCCTCTATATAAAGCCCATCTGCGGTTTTCCCCCCCCATCTTTTATAAAGCCCCCATATGGCAGGTTTCTCCCTCCCTCTATATAAAGCCCCATCTGCGGCCCCCCCCCCCCTATAAAAAGCCCCATCTGCGGGTTTTTCCCCTTTTTTGGTCAATTAAAAACCAAAATTTTTCATTCCCCAAAATGCAGAATAATGGGGGGGAAATTTTTAAGGCATTTTTATTACTTTCTGAAAAGTCAGAAGTTTCCCCATTTCATTAGTATTTGGTGGCTTTCCCCCTTAAAAAATGTAGGACTTGGGTAAACAGTTCTGACCCTTCCAGAAGCTTCTCACAATATTGGGGGGATTTTGGCCCCTTCCTTGACAGAACTGGTGTCACTGGCCTGTTTGGGGGTTTTGCTGCTAGCCATTTTTTGGGGGTCTCTTGCTCGCTCCCGGCCTTTCGTTTTCCCCACTTTTCCCCAAAGGGTTGAGATCAGGGCTTTGTGCGGCCGCTCCAAAACTGGACCTGGTTCCCCCTTAAGAATATCCATAAAAATAGAAAGAACCAGCCACGATGTCCAAGGTAGGAGAGGTCCACACATCCTGGGCCTTATTCTTTTTGGGCTATTTTAAAACCCCCCCCAGGGGCCCGGCCTCACCATAACTAACTGTGTTCCACTATGGTAGCGTATTCTTTTTAGATTCAGAGTTAAACAGAAAAGAGGCATCAAGGCTTTTATTCAGATGGAAGAAAAATATTAATTTTTTTTGAGTCAATTTGAATGTAGTGTAAAATCACATAATCTTTCTGTGCTCCCTCAATTCACAAACCCCTTTAACCCGGTTTGTATCTTTTACCCCCTGGGCCTTTACCAAAATCAGGGGCTCCAGGGGGGGAGTTTCAGAGCCCAAAAAAAGCCTTTATTAAAATTCTGAGGCAGCACCGAGGCCCTTAAGGTTCTGGGGTTCTTTATCTTGCTTTTCCCCCAAATGAATTTGGGAAAACTGACTTTCTCACAAACTGACACTGTTGCCTCCGGGTGGTCACACACGTTGTTATGGTTGAGGCCGGGTCCGGGGGGGGTTTTTAAAAATAGCCCTGAATAAGAAGCTCTCCGGATGTGTAGACTGATTCTGATGAAGTAGCACTGGAGAGCCCATTACAGGTTCTGCTGGTTCTGTATCTTGCTTACCTCCTGGTGTCCACACACGGCCATTTACCAGCTCAGGTCGACTCCTTGGGGTGGGCTTTACAAGTAGCCAATAGAGAAGAAGTCCTCTGGATATGTAGACCAAACCTGATGAAGGAGCACCTAGGAACCCAATAGAGGTTCTGCTGGTTCTCCATCTTGCTTACCTCCTAGTGACCACACACGGCCATTTACCATCTCAGGTCAGCTCCAGAGGGGCGGGCTTTACAGATAGCTAAAAAGGAAGAATCCCCTGGATTGGACCAATTCTGGTGCAGCCCCCCCCGACCGGGGGCCCGTTACGGTTCTGCTGGTTCTGTATCTTGCTTCTTCCAAGTGAATGGGGAAGAACTAGACTTCCTCACACTGGTGCCCCCGGGTAGTTAATCGCAGTCATGTTATAGGTGAGACCGGCTCCGTGGGGGTGGGGTTTAAAAGTAGCCAATGAATAATCAGCTCTCCGGATGTGTGGACCAATTTTTTATGCAGCAGAATGAGGCCCCCCTTTACAGGTTTGTGGTTCTGTATTTGCTTACTTGGTGTAACATACAGCCATTTACCAGCTCAGTTTATCCTTGGGGTGGGTTTTACAAGTGCCTTTAGAGGAAGTTTTGGGGGGGTTTATGTAGACCAATGTTTAAAAGGGGCCCTTGGAAAACCCAATAGGGTTTGTGGTTTCCTTTCTTGTTCCCTTTAGTGCCCAACAACAGCTTTTAGCAGCTCGGTTGGTTTGGGGGGGACTTTAAATTTGCCAATGAGAAGAGGGTTCTTGGCCTTTAAACGATTTTAAATCTATGGGGGTACTTAGGATCGGAATTCTTTTGTATAATTATTTACTTTTTTTCAAGATCTCTGTTTGCTGTCAGTGAAGAATTGAGAGAGAAAAGGAAAATTGGCCAGTAACTGAGCATTTATGTAATTAAAGCTTTTTATGTTTTTAAAGTCAGAGCCCCCCCTTTTACAATTTTCCCCCTTGGGGGATTCCCCCCCCCCCATTATTAAAGCCTCCCCCCTTCATCTTTTTTGGCATATTCTTTTTTTTCCTTAGAAAGTAGTTTTGGTAAGGCTATTTTATTTTAAAATAAAAACCCTTTTTTGAGAAAAATTTTAAAAAAACAACCCAAAAAAAATGCGGGGGAGCAAGAGATGATCGGGGAAGGAAAAAGCTGATGGTTTGGGGAGGAAGTTGGGTTTAAATCTTACTCAAATCAAATTTGGCCAAAGTTTAAAATATGGGAAAATTAAAGCAAAAATTTGAAAATAATAAAATTTTTTTAAAGGAAAAGACGTTTAGGAAAAAACCTGAAACAAAAGTATAGGAGACCCGCGTGACGTAAAAATCTAAACCACGGGTTTTGGCTCCCCATGCAACAATGACGACAACCGGAAACCGCAAGTGGTCAGAGCACGGCACGACACAGCACGGCACAGAACAGCACAGCAGAGCACGGCACGGCAGAGAACAGCATGGCAGAGCACGGCACGGCAGAGCACGGCAGAGCACGGCACGGCAGAACACAGCACGGCACAGAACAGCACAGCAGAGCACTGCATGGCAGAGAACAGCATGGCAGAGCACGGCACGGCAGAGCACGGCACAACACAGCACAGCACAGAACAGCACAGCAGAGCACTGCACGGCAGAGAACAGCATGGCAGAGCACGGCACGGCAGAGCACGGTAGAGCACGGCATGGCAGAACACAGCACGGCACGACACAGCACGGCAGAACATGGAACACAAACTCCTCCCCCAGAGCAGCTAGATAACAATGCTTAGACATTGTGTTGGGGAAAACATGCGACCAAACTATTGGGGGCAATGCTATTCCATGACAAAATCCAATATGCCTCCCTATCATGTAGGGGATATCGCCGCCCCGTTTTGGTTGGAAGATTTTTCCAATCCCCACAACTCGCAGTGGTTTGAGAGCTGTGGCAGTCCACAAAGTGTTGAGCCGCGTTAGATTGGTTGCATCCATTAGAATTAGAAATATCATATAAATGTTCTAAAAAGCGGGTCTTAAGCTTATGGGTGGTACTGCCTATATAGAAAAGATTACCCATTGCATATGCAATAATATAAAGAACATGCGAATGACATCTAATAGCATGACGAATGGTACAGTATGTTTTAGAGTTACCTGAGTTTGAAAAAATGCAAGTAGATGATAAAAAGTTGCACGTCCTACGATGGTGAGTCCCACATTTGGAAAAAACTTTATGGCGCAAACACGTAGATTTTACTTTGCAGGAGGATGAACTATTAGATGACAAAATGCTGCCGATTGTTTTAGGTTTCGTAGCAACGATGCGACAACCATTCTCTTCCAAGATGGGTGTTACGAGTGGCACCACAGCCCGCAGTTTAGGCTGTGGGTGCACTCGTGCCCCTGTGTCTCCCCTTGTGCCTGGAGCGTGTGGCGCCGCTGTCCACATGTTGGGCTGCGGGCGCACTCGCTCCCTGGGGGAGCATTCACTTACCTGGCTGCGCTCCTGCTTCCGTGCGTCTGTCAGGCCCGCATGCACGCATCCCCGCTCTTTATGGCGCACACACGTCGGCTCTCTGTTTAGGGCCAGCGTGCCGGTAATTGGTTGATTGCTGGCCGCTGACCGTATATAGTGGCTCCACCTCCAATATGCCTCTGCCGAATACATAGCACCTCTACCTATGCGAGGTAGCCTTTCTGAAGTCCCATGTACCAGTTTCGTCTGCTCACACTCCTCGACCACGATTCTTCGCCGCCTGCCCTGACCCGACTATGAGTTTGCCTACCGTTTCTGTAATGCATTGCACCTCGGCTGCCTCCGCAAGCAAGTCACATCAGGGGTAGCAACCTGGTGGAATCCCGCCGCGGCAAATCCATCCCACCTTGCGGCGGGTTCTGGTAAATACCGGGACCCACTTAGACTCCGCTCCCTGGTGTGGCTTACACCATCGCTTGCGGTGGTCCAGAGGATCCACTACCACTGACCATTACAATAGGTAGATATTTCAAGGCTACATTTTAATTAAAGAGATTTGATGACTGTGACTTAGAACTAGGACTGGGGAATTGTCAGAGACTAATGGGCTCTGCGGGTTCGTAGATCCTCTCTTGGGCGTCCATTTGTAAGGCTCTGTCTAAGGTCCAGTCTGGATAACCTATCAGTTTAAGTCTATGGCAGATATTTTGCGTTTCTCATAGGAAAGGCTGCAATTCCTTTTCCCTCTGATAAATTAACCTATGGAAGAGGCCTTTCTGCTATGACCTGTATGAAAGCTCTTGAAATACAAGGTGGTGTTTCCAGTGATGCTCTTTTATCATGGCGCAACTCGTCTCTTTATGGTCTATGTAGGCTCCCCTGAAGAACCTGTAGTGGGGGAAACGCGCCGGGAGATTTATTATCTTTAGCCTAGACTATACCCATTGGTACTAGGGGGACCTTAGGGTGAGTACTAGTTTTGTGGGGCCGCCCTTATCAGAGCGATGACACCATGAGTATTCCTTTAGGGTTTGTATAGGGTTGGCACAAGGGAACGTAAACATCTGTTTAAGGGCCTTTTGTGATTAGCTATTGCTTTGACTTTATAGCTATCATTTGGAGACCAGTGGGAGATAAGGACCATAAGTAGATATATTTTCTTCCTAAACTGGCTTGGACATTGATTGTGCCTTAATATATGTATCTGTAATGAAGTTTTATCAGTAGAAAAGGAGATTGTTTGTTATAGGTGTTTTATCAGTAGTTTAATAAAATTAGAAATATTTTAAATTATTATTTTTTTTGTTACTGTAACTATCTTTGATACCCTGATCTTGATATCTGATATTCTGTGAAATTTGTTTCCAGTGGTAGCTTTACGGCAAGTTTTAATAGAGACGGTCTGAGCGTGAAAACAAGTAAGTGAAAATCCCAAAATGTGATAGATAAATCTCTAATCTGATAGGTGCATTTGAGGTTAAAGGGATTGTTGTTGATAGAATCAACAAATGAGTGTCCGGCAGATGCATCGCCTCTCCAGATGAGGAGAAGATCGTCAATGTATCCGCCGTACCACTCAATGCAATCTAAAAAAGAATTACAATCTGAGTAAATGTACTGAGACTCCCACCAAGAGACTGAGATCATCCAGTGATGGCGAATACTTCGCACCCATTGAGACACCTCTAGTTTGGAGATTTATGAGAAATAATTATGGTTCATGTTACGTCTATGTGTTAGGTGCATTACAAGTATGTGTTAGGCGCATTACAAGTCTGTGTTAGGCACATTACAAGTCTGTGTTAGGCGCATTACAAGTATGTGTTCGGCACATTACACGTATGTGTTAGGTGTATTACAAGTATGTGTTAGGTGCATTACAAGTATGTGTTAGGTGTATTACAAGTATGTGTTAGGCGCATTACAAGTATGTGTTAGGTGCATTACCAGTATGTGTAGGTTGCATTTACAAGTATGTGTTAGGTGCATTACTAGTATGTGTAGGTGTATTTCAAGTATGTGTTAGGCGCATTACAAGTATGTGTTCGGCACATTACACGTATGTGTTAGGTGTATTACAAGTATGTGTTAGGTGTATTACAAGTATGTGTTTGGTGCGTTACAAGTATGTGCTAGGTGCATTACAAGTATGTGTTAGGTGCATTACAAGTATGTGTTAGGGCCATTACAAAGTATGTGTTAGGCGTTTACATGTATGTGATAGGTGTTTTACAAGTGTATGTGTTTGGCGCATTACATGTATTGTATTTGATGCATTTCAAGTATGTGTTAGATGCATTACCAAGAATGTGTTAGTTGCATTACTAGTATGTGTTAGGGCGCATTACAAGTATATATTAGATGCATTACAAGTATTATTAGATGCATTACAAGTATGTGTTAGGCACATTACAAGTATGTGTTAGGCGTATAACAAGTATGTGTTAGGTGCATTACAAGTATGTGTTAGGCACATAACAAATATGTGTTTGGTGCGTTACAATTAGTGTTAGGCGCATTACAAGTATGTGTTAGGAGCATTACAAGTTATGTGTTAAGGCGCGGTTAACATAGTATGTGTATGGGCGTTACAAAGTATGATGTTAGGTGCTTGCATGTATGTGTTAGGTGATTAAAAAGTATGTGTTAGGCGCATTTACAAGTTGTGTTAGGCAGGCATTAATGTAGTGTTAGGCGAGTTTAAAGTAGTGTGTTAGCGCGTTACAAGTATGTGTTAGGCGCGTTACAAGTATGTGTTAGGCGCGTTACAAGTATGTGTTAGGTGCATTGCACGTATGTATTAGATGCATTACCAGTATGTGTTAGGCGCATTACAAGTATGTGTTAGGCGCATTACAAGTATGTGTTAGGCGCTTGCAAGATGTTGTTAGGCACATAAAGTATTGTGTTAGGTGCATAACAAGTATGTGTTAGGCACATTACAAAGTATATATTAGTGGCATTACATGTTTTTGTTAGGCGCAATTAAAAGTATGTGTTAGGTGCATAACAAGTATGTGTTAGGCACATTACAAGTATGTGTTAGGCTGATAACAATGTATGTGTTAGGCTCACATTACAAGTATATATTAGATGCATTACAAGTACTGGCGTTAGGCACATTACAAGTATGTGTTAGGTGATAACAAGTATGTGTTAGGCACATTACAAGTTATATTAGATGCTTACAGTATGTGTTAGGCGTATTACAAGATATTGTTTGGCGCAATTTACAGTATGTGTTAGGTGCATTAAAAGTATGTGTTAGGCGCATTGCAAGTATGGGTTAGGCGCCCAAATTTTACAAGTTATGTGTTAGGTTGCATACCAGTATGTGATTAGGTGCTATTACAAGTATGTGTTTGGCCCATTACTAGGATGTGTTTGGTGCATTCAAGTTATGATGTTAGGTGGATTACAAGTTTGTTTAGGCGCATTACAAGTATGTGTTAGGTGCAGTTACAAGTATGTGTTAGGTGCATTACAAGTATGTGTTAGGGCGCATTACAAGTTATGTGCTAGGGTGCGTTAAAGTATGGGATTAGGAGCATTCTGTATGTGTTAGGCGATTAAATGTATGTGTTAGGGCGCATTCAAAGTATGTGTTAGGTGCATTAACAGTATGTGTTAGGCACATTACAGTATGTGTTAGGCGCATTAAGTATGTTTAGGAGCATTTCTAGTATAGTATGTATTAGGAGCCATTACAAGTATGTGTTAGGCGCATTACCAAGTATGTGTTAGGGCTCATTACAAGTTGTATTAGGCGCATTATCAAGTATGTATTAGGCGCATTACAAGTATGTTTTTTAGGCGCATTACAATATGTTTTAGGCGCATTACAAGTAGTGTTAGGCGCTTTCAAGTATGTGTTAGGTGCATTGCAAGTATGTGTTTGGTGCATTTAAAGTATGTGTTAGGTGCATTACCAAGAATGTTGTTAGGCGCCTTACAAGTATGTGTTAGGCGCATTAAATGTATGTATTGGCGCTTACAAGTTGTGTTAGGTGCATTGCAAGTTATGTGTTTGGTGCATACAAGTATGTGTTAGGTGCAGTACCAGTATGTGTTAGGACATTACAAGTATTGGTTAGCTGCATAACAAGTATGTGTTAGGCACATTAAAAGTATATTTAGATTGCAGTACAAGTATGATGTTAGCGCATTACAGAGTAGTGTTAGGTGCATAACAAGTATGTGTTAGGCACATTACAAGTATGTGTTAGGCGCGTTACAAGTATGTATTAGATGCATTACAAGTATGTGTTAGGGTGCATTACCAGTATGTGGTTAGGTGCATTACAAAGTATGTGTTTGGGCATTAAAAGTATGTGTTAGGCGCATTACAAGTATGTTTAGGCGCATTAAAAGTATGTGTTAGGTGCATAACAAGTACGTGTTAGGCACATTACAAAGTATGTGTTAGGGCGACGTTACTAGTATGTAATTAGATGCATTACATGTATGTGTTTAGGCGCATTCCAACATTACCAGTATGGTGGTTAGGCGCATTACCAAGTATGTGTTAGGCGCATTACCAAGTATGTGTTGGTGCATTACAAGTATGTGTTAGGTTGCTTTAAAGTTATGTGGTAGGCGCATTACCAGTATTGTGTTAGGCACATTACAAAGTATGTGTTAGGCGCATTACAATTATGTATAGGCGCTTTAAAAGTATGTATTAGGCGATTACAAGTATGTGGTTGGTGGCATTTCAAGTATGTATGTTAGGCGCATTACAGTATGTGTTAGGCGCGTTAAAAGTATGTGTAAGGAGCATTACAAGTATGTGTTAGGACCATTACATGTATGTATTAGGGCATTTACAAGTATGTATTAGGGCATTACAAGTATGTGTTTAGGTGATTGCAGGCAAAATGTATGTGTTAGGTGCATTACCAGTATGTGTTAGGCGCATTACCAGTATGTGTTAGGCGCATTACAAGTATGTGTTAGGCGCATTGCAAGTATGTGTTAGGCACATTACAAGTATGTGTTAGGCACATTACAAGTATGTGTTAGGTGCATAACAAGTATGTGTTAGGCACATTACAAGTATATATTAGATGCATTACAAGTATGTGTTAGGCGCATTACAAGTATGTGTTAGGTGCATAACAAGGTATGTGTTAGGCCACATTTACAAAGTATGTGTTAGGCGCGGCCGTTACAATTATGTATTAGATGCATACAATGTATGTGTTTAGGCGCATTACCTGTATGTATGTGTTAGGTGCTTTACAAGTATGTGTTAGGCGCATTGCAAGTTATGTGTTAGGTGCATTACAAGTTGTGTTAGGTGCATTCATTAGTATGTGTTAGGTGCGTTAACAGTATGTGTTAGGCGGCTTACCAGTATGTGATATAGGTGCATTACAAAGTATTGTGTTAGGGCATGTAAAGTATGTATTAGGTGCATTACCAGTATGTGTTAGGGCACATTACAAGTATGTGTTTAGGCGTTTCACAAGTAATGTATTAGGGCGCATTACTAAGTATGTATTAGGCGCATTACACGTATGTGTTAGGTGATTCAAGTATGGTTAAGGGCATTGACAAGTATGTGTTTGGCGCTTTACAAGTTTGTGTTGGCGCATACAAGTAAGTTTTTGATGCATTACAAGTATGTGTTAGGCGCGTTACAAGTATGTGTAGGCGCATTACAAAGTATGTGTTAGGCGCATTTACCAAGTATGGTGTTAGGCGCGTTACAAGTAGTGTTATGTGCATTTAAGCATGTGTTACGGTGATTGCAAGTATGTGTTAGGTGCATTACCAAGTAAGTGTTTAGGCGCATTACAAGTTTGTGTGAGGAGCTCAATTACTAGTATGTGTTAGGCGGGTCTCAATTTTTGTGTTAGGCGCGTTACAAGTATGTGTTAGGGTGAATTGCAAGTATGTATTAGATGCATTACAGTATTGGTGTTAGGAGCTTTACAAAGTATGTGCTTAGGCGCATTACAGTATGTGTTAGGCGCACATTGAAAGTATGTGCCTTTGGTCGCATAACAAAGTATGTGTTAGGCACATTAACAGTATGTGTTTGCGTATTACACTAGTATGTGGTAGGCGCATTACAAGTATGTGTTAGGGCATTACAAGTATGTTAGGCGCATTACAGTTATGTGTTAGGGGCATTACAAGTATGTGTTAGGCGCATTACAAGTATGTCTTAGGCGCATTACAAGTATGTTTTAGGCGCGCATTTGCAAGTATGTGTTAGCGTGCATTACAAGAATGTGTTGGGTGCATTACAAGTATGCGTTAGGCGCCATTACAAGTATGCGTTAGGCGGCAATTACAAGTATGTGTTAGGCGCATTTACATGTCATGCGTTAGGCGCATTACAAGTATGTGTTTAGGCGCATTGCAGTATTGTGTTAGGCACATTACAAGTTTGTGTAGGTGCATAAACAAGTATGTGTTAGGCACATTGACAAGTATTGTGTTAGGACCATACATGTATGTGTAAGGCGCATTGGCCATGTCTGTGTTAGGTGCATTACAAGTATGTGTTTCAGGAGCCCATTTCCAGTATGTGTTAAGGCGCATTACCAGTATGTGTTAGGTGGCATACATGTTTGTGTTAGGTGCATTACAAGTATGTGTTAGGCGCATTTACTTTGTAAGTGTTGGGTGCATTACAAGTATGTGTTAGTGCATTACAAGTATGTGATAGGCGCATGGCAAGTATGTGCTAGGTGCATTACAAGTATGTGTTAGGCGCCGATTACAAAGTATGTGCTAGGTGCATTACATGTATGTGTTAGGTGCATTACAAGTATGTGTTAGGCGCATTACAAACAGTATGTGTTAGGCGCATTACATAAGTTATGTGTTAGGTGCATTACAAGGATGTGTTTGGTGGCTTTACCAGTTTGTGTTAGGCGCAATATACCGTTGTGTTAGGCAGCATTACCAGTATGGGTTAGGCGCATTACAAGTATGTGTTAGGCGGCCATTACAAGTATGTATTGGGCATTACATGCTATGCTGTTAGGCGCCATTACCAGTATGTTTTTAAGGGCATTACCAGTATGTGTTAGGCGGGCATTACCTGTATGTGTTTTAGGCGCATTACAAGTAAGATTAGGCGCATTACAAGTATGTATTGTGGCGCATGAGAAGTATGTGTTAGGTGCATGAACAGTATGTGTAGGCACATTACATGTATGTGTTTGGCGCCACTTAATGTATGTATTAGGCGCATTAACAAGTATGGTTAGGCGCATTATCCAGTATGTGTTGGTGGCAATACCTTTATAGGTGTTCGGTTAGGTGCATTAAGTATGTGTTATGGAGCTTTACAAGTATGTGTAGGTGCGTTTATCCAGTATGTGTTAGGAGCAATACAAGAATGAGTTAGGCGTATTACAAGTATTGTGTTGAGGCGTATTACAAGTTATGTGTTGGCGCATTTACCAGTATGTGTGAGGTTAATTACCAAGTAGTGTGAGGTGCATTACATGTATGTGTATGCGCATTGCAAGTATGTGGTTAGGTGTTAAAAGTATGTGTTAGGTGCAGTACCAGTATGTGTTAGGCGCATTACAAGTATGTGTAGGGCGCATACAAGTATGTGTTAGGCGCATTAAAAGTATGTGTTTTAGGTGCATTACAAGTATGTGTTAGGCGGCATTACCAAGTATGCTGTTAGGCGCATTCACCAGTATGTGTTAGGACGACATTACCAGTATGTGTTAGGCGCATTACAAGTATGTGTTAGGCGCATTACAAGTATGTGTTAGGGCAATTACAAGTATGTGTAGGTGCATTACAAGTATGTGTTTGGGCCTTACAAGTATGTGTTAGGCGCATTACAGTATGTGTTAGGCGAATTACATGTATGTGTTAGGTGCATTACCAACTATGTGTTAGGTTTGCAATACAAGCTATGTTGTTAGGTGCATTTCAAGATGTGTTTAGGGGGCATTACAAGTATGGTGTTAGTGCATTTACCAGTATGTGTTAGGTGCATACAACTATGTGTTAGGTGCCATAACAAGTATGTGTTAGGTGCATTACAACTATGTGTTAGGTGCATTACATGTATGTGTTAGGTGCATTACAAAAGTATGTGTTAGGTGAATTACATGTATGTGTTAGGTTGGCATTACAAGTTTGTGTTAGGGTGCATTATACAAGTATGTGTTAGGTGCATTACAAGTATGTGTTAGGCCGTTATTACAATATGTGTTAGGTGCATTACAAGTATGTGTTAGGTTTGCATTACAAACTATGGTGTTTAGGTGCGATTACAACAGTATGTGTTAGGAGCATTACAAAGTATGTGTTAGGTGCATTACAAAAGTCTGTGTTAGGCGCATTAACACGTATGTGTTAGGCGCGATTACAAAGTATGTATTAGATGCATTACAAGTATGTGTTAGGCGCATTACCAGTATGTGTTAGGCACATTACAAGTATGTGTTAGGCGTATTACCAGTATGTGTTAGGCACATTACAGGTATGTGTTTGGCGCATTTCCCATTTATATGTACTAGTATGTGTTAGGCACATTTCATATACTTGTAATGATAAGCTATGCGCCTCGCGTGCTGAGGTGCTTGATAGGTGGCCATTTTTACATTACTCTACCAATGAACTGTTGTCACGATACTAGTGGATACAGCTGGAATCCAATGGCGTGGACTGGATTGAGCACAGCGAATTGCAGACTGGAGCAGGAGACAGTAGATATGGAGACTGGATCCCAGACGGTGTCAGGAGAAGCTCAGTAGTGATACGTAAGTATCGTAAGGTTTGCAGGGTAAACGCCCAAGGTGAAGGAACTAACAAGAAGAGCAGTTCCAGGCTTAGAGGACAGCAAGCAGGAGCTAAGCCACAATTACTCAAGCAATGGGAGTCAGGTCTTGAGAGCTTTATATGACAAAGGAACATGATGGCACAAGCTAGACACGATCCAACCATCTTTGACTGAGGGCAAAATTAAGGGCAAACACAGTAGCAAGTTCCACGGATAAATAGCAGGAGCTTCTGACATTACTTCCACCCTCACAGCGGCACTCTGGACGATACCATGACTTGGTCTTTCGGATGTCTTTTGATGTATATTGCTTATCATCGAGGAGCATTGATGTTACTAACTGGTTCCCACGAATTTTCTTCGGCCCATAACCTTGACACTTCATGAGGTATTGTAGCTGGTTCCTGAAATTCTCGAGTCCAGGATTTGCTCCTACAACATAATGTTCTTGCCCATCGATCTCCCATGCAGCAGTGGGAGGAGGACAACGACCTGGAAAGGGATTGGCAACGGCAGGATTTAGTAGAGATACATGGAAATAAAACTGGTTGATTTCATAGTTGGTGGAAGTTTGAGCCCGAACAGCTACAGGACTGATTTTCTTGATGATCTTTTAGGCCAACAAACTTCTGGTGATGGAACTCTAAGTTTCAAAATTTCAGGGTAGGAAGCCATAAATTATCCCCCACTTTTGAAAGTTGGTGCCGGGTTTGCCGACACGTTTATCTGCCATTTTTCTTGTAGTTTTCCTCTGAGCCCTCTCTAGTGTTTCCTTTAGTTGCTGTAAAGTTTGCTGTTAATGCCGAGATCCTTTCCGAAGCAGCTGGAAATATGTGGAACAGCAGGAATTTAGGAAATGAATTTTTGGATGGTATCCCAAATTTGCAAGAAAGGAAGTTTGTTTTGGTGGAGGCATTTTGGGAAATTTTGTACTAACAATTCAGCCACAGGAAGCTGATCAACACAGTCATCTTGTGGATGACAATTTTATCCATCGCAGGTACTGTTTCCAGGGTCTGATTTGTGGGTATCAGTCTGTCAATTAGATTGTGGGTGAAAGGCAGTTGATGATTAATCAATGTCCAGTGCTGAGCAAATACTCCGCCGAACTTTGGATGTACAACTGCACACACGATCCGAGATCACTTCATCAGGACACTTCATGAAGACGAAAAACAAAATTACTGAATTATGAGGTCAGCAGTGTCCTTGGCAGAGGGTTAGGACCCGGTACATGGGATGAAATGTGCGAGCCTTGGTGGGTGTCTCGCATCGCGCGCATCTCACGCTCACTCGGCAACGGGAGAATGTATTCTTCCCTTTTAGAGGTAGGTAGATCTACGATTGAGTCCATGGAAATGGAACATGCCCAACCCCCCCAATCTCCTCTTCCGCTGCACCTCTTTGTACACCCTAGGGACGAATCGGGGACCGGCCTTATGGTTGTTAACAAACGTGGGCCGGTGAGAGAACGTGGAGGTCTTGCAATTCTGAATCTGATGTCCACGATGATGTTTCTTACTTCTTTATCATCCTGTAGAGGTTTGGGCCACCACAAAAGACATCAGGGGATAAAAATTTTCCTGCGCTACTTCTGCACTCCTTTCGTGACCGGCAACTTCGAATACATTGGGCTAGCCTCAGAATCTTCAGTCTTACGGGATTTCAAGGTATATAAAAGCATGCTGACCATTGTGGTTCCACACTCTTGTCTTTTATGACCCATCGGTAACATCTTCGGTGGATGGCGAGAGTAAGGAGTCGGTTTGTCATAGGCTACTCTCTTATCTCTCTTTGAGGCACAGTCTTTATTTTGGAGTACACCTACAACAGTAGACTCAGTAACATATGGTCATTAGGCGGATAGTAGGAGGGAATACTTTGGAAGAACATTCTGAAGAGAGGCATTTCCCGCCCTTGCCATTATGAGAATCTGGCCTGTACGAGATTACTCTAAGTTAAATTTTGATTGAGAGAAACATACTCCAACGAGCTTGGCCGAGGAGATAGACACATTGGGCGGATCTAAGATATTTCCTTGATTACGGTTGGATCAGTAAGAACATTTATTTGCTGTGAGGCTCCTTGTAGATGATGTCTACATTCCTTAAAGGCTGTGCAAACAATAGCTAATACGTTCTTTATTACCTACATTTCATAATCTTCTCACTCAGGTGATAAACGTCGGGTAGATAAAAACGCACAAGGATGTAATAAACTCTAGTCTCCTATTCTCTAGAGTCAGTATAGCCCTAACAGCAACAGTCTGAATGCATACTTACTTCCACATGAAGGCGAGTTATGGGTCAGGATGGACTAACCCGGGGCTGTAGTGAACTTGTCCTTTTAGCATGAGAGAAGGATTATTGTGCTTGAGGAGGAGACCAAACAAAAAGATTTTTTTTCTTAGTCAACTGTGTGATTTGGAGAGATTATTTCCCGAGAAATTCTTGTTGAAGCGTCTTTAGAAGTTGGCATAAAACCTATGAAAGTTGAATGTCTTTTATGTTTCTCCGGGGGTTAGGCAGTCTATTATTGCTTTTATCTTTCTAGAGTCCCATTTGTAACACCAGAGGTGAAATTATATAACCAGGAAATGGATCCTTGGTATGCTTTAAATTCACATTTTCAAGCGGATGTAAATTTGGTTCTCTCTTAGGCCTCTCCAGAACAACTTCACATGTCTTCTGGGGTTGTCCATTGAGTTGGAGAATAATCAGGATATCGTTCCAGATGATAACTATGGATAACTGAGTCCAGAAGGTCCTCTTGAAGATGTCATTGACGAGATGTTGAAAGGTGGCAGGGGCATTACAAAGGCCAAAAGGCATAACACAATATTCAATGTGTCCGTAACGTGACCTAAAGTGACGTCTTCCATTGCATCTCCAGATCTGTTCGGACCAAGTTATAGGCGCCTCGAATATCTATATTAGTAGTGGAAAGATTTCTTCGCATGTCGAACTCTCTCAGTAGTCAGGGATCAGAGTAGAGGATAACGGTTTTTTGATGGTAATTTTTGTTATTGTTCTCTGTAATCATATGCAAGGGTCTTAGGAAACGTCCTTCTTCTTACACAAAGTATATGGGAGCCCCAGCTGGTGATGGAAGATGACGCGGATGGGAACCCCTTAGCTGATTTTTTCTTAATATTCCGCTTGAGAGCTTTTAATTCTGGACCCGCCAAAAGGGTGATGTTTCCAAAAGGCTATGGTGCACATGGGAGCATTGTCCTATGGGGAATCATTTGGGTCGGATTGTTGGGGGGAGCTGGTCTGGCATTCTGTTTGCTGCAGACGTCTGCAATTCGTTTACCTGTGTTTCCAATGGGTTTGCTCTCGTATATTTTGTGTGTCTTGAGCTGATCTTCAGGGACACTTGCTCCTGAGGTGAGCTAAGGAAAGGGACATTCCTGGCTGGGAATCTTATCATACTTGGTTTTCATAGTTGATAACTGGGTTCTTTGCTTGCAGCAGGGTATGCTAGGATGAAAGGGTTACGGGGGGAGAAGAACGAGTTCAATAAGGAAGACAGGACTTCACGATCGATGGGAGTATATTATGATCACGAGTGGGTTCTGTTTCTTGGTCACTGGCCACTGTGTTCCAGTGGGGATCACATCTACCAGTTTCCATTGTACCACGGGTGAGAGTTTCTTATGGATTTTAAACCACACCGGCTTATGTGCAAAGGACTGATACACATGAAATTGCACCCCTCTTCTTCTAGGCCCCACGAGTCTACCATGCCAGAGGTAGCCCATACCTTTGAGAGTTAATAGGAAACTTGAATGGGGAAGGTAGCACTGAGAGTCTTTTGTGCTCTTATTATCATGACGGCCACTACTGATGAGATGGAATGGTGACCAACTGCTCTTTCTGATAACTCAGTCTTCTGAAGCAATGTGTTCTCCATCTCTGAGGAGTAGGATCCATGATGGCTGCCAACCAATCCTCTTGTGGACGGCGTAGGGGAGTTCGATCAGGAAGTGGTCAGATTTCTCACAATAGAAGCATAGACTTTCCGGAGCCGGTGCTCCCTTCTTCCGTGCCCTCACGCTTTAATATGGGGATATCGACTTATAGGTGTCAATTCCTGACTCTCTGCTGGAGCTTCCTTGAGGTTCCTTGGGTAAAGCTAAGGGCGACTGGCAGCAGCGTCTGCTTGGTATCCAAATTTAGAGTTAGACCCACACCTTCTCTGTCATTCCCATTCAGACGTTCGCGGGTTGTTGATTGGATGCAGTGATTATTGTAGGCATACCAAAGCCTGAAGGAGGCCTCTGGCAAACGGCGCGAAGTTCATCTTCTACTGTGCTGCTTTGTCTCGTTCCCCTAAATTATAAGGCAACAATTTTGCTGCATCATTCCCAGTTGGCTGTTGATGCCCACCTCTTGAAAACTAACATGGCGACTACTCTTGCAACTGGGCGTTTGCCCTTGGCGCTTGGGTTAGTATGCCAGCTTCAGAGTTTGCACGCGTATTGGGATCGTCAAACATCTGACTCATGGCGTCGTGAAAACTCACTTTAAGGTGAATCTGTCCGGGGTTCTTGAGTTTCCAATTAAAGGACCTAGCCAGAGAAATGGCATTTGTGTGTTAGCAGCATAATTTATAACAGGACCTCTCGATACTGTGTCCGGTAGTAAAATTGGTAGGGTTTGCATCGAAGTATAAGCCAACATTGAATTGGGAAGCCCGGAATTTGTCACGATCTCCCCTGAAACTCTGAAAGTGGCAATTTCGGGTCATGACATGCACCGTAGTGGGTGGTACGCAGAAGCTTGGTAGTACTCCAGGTGGACTATCCGGCTCGGATAATGCGTTCAACGGTCTCCACGTAGTTCCTCGCAATCGATTGGTCCCATACTGTTACGGATTGTGGTAGTGGATACCACTGGATCCACCCACACCAGCACGATGATGTTAGCCACGGCCAGGGGAACGGAGTCTAAGTGGTACGGTTTTCACCAGAGCCCGCCGCAAAGCCTGGCTCATGGACTTGCTGCGGCGGATTGCTACAGGTCGCTACCCTGAAGTGACTTTTCATTCCTTGCGGTGGCAGACGTGGTGTTCGCGTTGTACAAAATCGTGAAGCAGGCCTCGTAGTCGGGGACCAGGCCAGAAGGTCAGGCAGGCGGAAAGGTTCTGTGGTCAGGGACGGAGGCAGAGTACGGTACACAGTATAAACGGAACATAGTGACTCTTAGTGAACGCTTCCTCACTGCGCACAATGGCACTATCGATTCGCGCAAAGGTGATGGGGAAGTCGGCAGGGCTCTAATTAGGGGGTCGTGTGCCCGGTGGAAAACCCAATCCACCGGCGCCAAAGTCCCTTTAAATGTTTTCCCGGCAGTGCCGCGGCACCGCCCGCGCATAGAGGGCGGCCGCGTGCTACTCCGGCCGGCTGCAGGAGCGCGCGCCAGGACGGACCAGGAGCGTGGACGGGTAAGTTGTCCCTGACACGCCAGGGGTGGTCCGCGACAAGTGCATGGGGGCCGCGGACGGACCGCAGCAGGAGGTGCTGCGGGCGTGCGGGTGTGCCCTGCGATCCGACACAGGGTCGCAGGGACACCCGTAAACACATACCATGACTTTTATGGCCAGTATGGCCTTCATTACGCGTCGATAGTTTTTCTTTTTAATGCATCTGGATCTCGGTGATGCATGTAGTCTTAGCAGTTCTGAAGCTGCTTGATGCAAATTATCCGGATTTCCATGCCCAGCGGACTCCATTTTGGCTTGAGTTATCCTGTCACGATAATAGGGGATACAGTTGGTATCCAATGGGGTGGAATGGCTTGTGCACAGCAGGAAGGCAATTGCAGACTGGCAGCAGAGACAGTAGATTGATGGAGCTGGATCCAGACGAGGCAGGAGAAGACTACATAGTGATACGTAAGTATCCGGGAGGTGTGCAGGGTAAAAGCAATTGTGAGGAACTAACACGAAAGCAGTTCCCAAGGCTATAGGGACTGCAAGCAGGAGCTAAGCACAATACTCAAGCAATGGGTGTCAGGCTTGAGGATGCTTGATATATGCTGTCAAAAGGGACCACAGGAAACAAGATGGCACCCAGCTGAGACACGATCCACCATCTTGACTGAGGGCAAACTTAAGGACAAACACAGTAAACAAGTTCCAAGGCATAGCAGGAGATTCTTGACAACTGATTTGTGCCGCGGTTAGCGCTAACCGCGGCACACGGCATATCATTAGAAGCGCATGTAATGCCCCTATCGAGACGCATAGCTTATCATTACAAGTATATGAAATGCGCCTAACATATATACACTTGTAATGATGTGCTATACGCCTCAATAGGTGCAATTCATTATGGAGGCGCACAGCGCATAATTTTTAGGTGCATTATGTTTACTATGCAAGGTATAACTGACAGCAGATTTTTGATAGAGTCAGACTTCCTGGCGCACTTTACACTTATTTAATGCACCTAAACACTGACGTAGCACCGCCAGTTTTCGGACATCTCTCCCTTTGCAACCATTAAGATAAATTGTATTAAACCAGTTGAATAGTTACTAAATGTCTCCACATGAAATTGTAAAGCAGTCAAGGCTATGTTATGGGGTATGCTTCTGTAAAGGGATTCAATATCACAACGTAGCCAACACCTACCTGAAACCATTGGACCACACCTTACTTTGTAGACAGATAAGAACGTTCTTGGTGTCCTTTAAAGAACCTGGTGCACGTTGCACCAAGAGCTGTAAGAATGTATCCAGCCACTGACAAAGGCGTTCCAGAAGGGACCCAATGCCAGACACAATTGGCCGCATGGGGGCAAATCTTTGTTTTTTGGTGGATTTTTGGTAAGCCATATAGAATAGACATAACTGGATGGTTGGTGAATAAAGACCGATTGTCTCTGGCTTAGAATCCCCAATGAAACGCCCTCCTCAAATATTTTGCCTACGGTAAATCTATATGAAACTCAGCAGTTGGATCACGGGACAAATTAAGATATGTAGAAGAACCACGTAACAGTTCCATCATGATGATACTTCACCTTGTCCATAACAACTACTGTTCCCCTTTGTCCTCCATCTTAATTACAATATTTTTGTTTGCATGTAAACTTTGTAAAGCTTTACGATGGAAAGGTTTCAAATTAAGATGTTCGGGGGGACAGAGTTGGAGATGGTTCTAAGGTCTCGTTCAACGAAGGACTGGGAACGGTCCATCGCAGCAGTTCTTGATTGGATGGGGTAGAAGTCCCTATTAGTTATCCTTGGTTGTACAACAGATTCTTCATGGATTTTGATAGCACTTTATGAAAGATCTTCTAGGCATAATAAGGACGTTTGTTCGTTAAACATAAAGTTGCTATACTTGTTATTCAAATAAAACTCATTGTGCTCTTGTTGAGGCTCCGAACTTGTTTCAAAAATGACGTCACAAACTTAGCAAACGTTTAATCTGTTATCTTTAAGAGTTGAAAATAAGTCCAAATTTTTTTCAAGTCCAAAATTTAGATCCAAAGGGCGACATATATGAATCTCGGCGCGTCGGAGCGCCCGTTTTCACGGGATTTTTAGTGAAAGCTGCGCCTCATGTATGTCGGTGTCGAGGTGCACTCATACATGTGGTGTAAAGTCCACCGCGCCTCGCCAGTGTGTGGGGCGCAGTGCGGGACTTAGGCGCAGAAGGACTGCACCTAACATGTATTATGATTCTAGACAGGCTGGAAATCAGCGAGAAATCATTGAACTTGTTAGTGAAGAGCAAAAAGAGTTGTCTTTCAAATGAATGAATGAATAAAGAGAAAAATCAAAGTTGTCTAAAAACGACTAAATGTCGTGAAAAAGTGGATCATTAAAAATCAAAGGGAAAATATATAAGATCGCTCAAGAAATAAATCTCAGCTCTCAGCGCTGTGTGGCATGGAGGATGAATCAAAAAATGTTTTTATTAGGTGTAAAACATTCTCTGAAAAAGAGCTCAAACCTTCTATAAACATAAATCAATCAAATCCCGAACAACGCGTTTGTCGCCGAGACCGGCGCTACAGAGGGACTTGCCATAGAGAGAATTGCCCGGAAATACAGTAATTCAAATGCTGGAAGCTCTTCTCATTGGTCGGCAGAAACCAGCCAATCAGAATAGGAGCGACAATGGCCCATTATATCCTATGGAGGAGAATTGACCAATCAGAATAGGAGCGACAGTGAACCATTAGAACCTATGGAGAAGAATTGACCCATCAAATGAAAAGGCGGGACAGTTCAAAATACAGTAAAAAACGCAGAAAAGAGCTGATTGGTTGAGCTAGCGGGGGCTTGGCTATCCTAGCCAATCAGAGCGCGAGCTACTTTGTCCCACTGTAGTCTATGTAGAGATCGGGGCAATGTAAAGTACACGTATAATAATTTCTCATAGAAGGGATATGGATGAACTGATTGGTTGAGCCCAGGCGGCAGATATGAATCCACCAATTATATGTAGTGCGTCTATTTTGAATGGAGAAAGAAGGGCGCGATAGAAGGGCGCTCTAAAAGTTATTACTGTCTATAGAAAATATTCTAGGACTATGATTGGTTGGGGAGAAGAGGGGCTCGTCCTGCTTAGCCAATCAGCGGCTGAGCTACCTTCTCATAGAGTTCTATGGGGAAAAGCAATGCAAAGCGAGCTCTGTTTGTGATTGGCTAAGTCAAAAGAGGCGCGGTTATTTTGGCCAATGTGAGAGAGAGCGACGCTCTTATGGTTTTTCTAATGCAATCTGTAATAAAACTGTACACGGCCGAAATCAAATGATAACACTCCCGAAGTTGTACCGATCTCTATATAAAATGAATAATAATATGGGGGTAACGAAGATAAACTAATAAATATTAATTCAATGAATTCATTTTTATTTCTTCTTTTTTTTCACCCCCATATTATTGATCATTGGCTAACGAAAATAAACAAATAAAAAAGAGTAACTCAGATTGAGCCCCCGATAATTCAAAGGACGAGCGGTTGAGCTCATCAATGGTGGAATCAGATGTAGTTGCTATTTGTTTCTTCTTGTCTTCATCCATTTTTTTTTTTTCTTGAACCTTCTTCTTCCTCTGCTTGTACTTTTTTGGAGGCTTTGATGGTGTAGAGTTTTTAGACAATGGAATCTTCTGAAGGATTGTCTCCACCATCAACACAGATGCCAGCTGTTGTTTCTCCATCTTCATTTGAGTCTAGAGTGGGGTAGATTCGAATCAGGAACTCTGCTTCCCCATTCATGCTCTTGGTCCCGCGCCTAGTCATTCGTGTCTCGATCACCCTTGGCCTTTTTACTGGCCATTATGTCCTCCTCTAATTGAGAGATCCGGTCATGGGCTCGTTGTAAGTCCCGATCAAATGTGGAAAGATCTTTATCTCCTTAACGACCGTCTTTTGACCTTGGGCATTTCAGGTCGTTCGTCTACAGCGAAGTCTTTCGGCATGGCTGCAGACATTGGAGTTTGTGGCTCCCGGCGCCGCAACAGCACTGAGATCTGGGTTGTACTACACAGCCCGATCCCAGCACAGCTCCTGCAAGAACTGGGGAGAGGGAGAAACCTCCGCTGCCCGGTGCTTTAACCCTTTGAACGCCCGGTGACCCGACAAAGCCCAGGGAACGGCTGCACAGTCAGCCCTGGGGACCTAGAGTAGCCTCAGGACTGTCTGTGTAACAAGCCCGTGACCAGGCCAGCCTGTGTGCTGCCCTGATCACTGCCTGTGTCAGACTGACACAGATTATAAATTATCACCATATATTAAAATGATAATAAATTACCAAGTTTAAAAAAAAAAAAAAAAAAAAGTAACACAGTTCTCCCTACATGGGATTTTTTTTAAAAAAAAGTAAAAATCATAAAAAGTGTAAAAAAAAAAAATAATAATATAAAAATTAAAATAAATATTTAATAAAAAAAAATTGTGCATACATTACACACACACAAAAAGCCTACACATATTAGGTATCCACATGACCATAATAACTTGTAGAATTAATGTAACAAGTTATTAAGTGTGAAATGTGAATGGTGTAAAATATATATAAAAAAAACAAAAACATTTTTTTCAAAAAATTAAAAAAATTCTGCAATTATTTATAAGTGAACTTAAACTATTCCCCCATAAAGTACAACTTGTCTCGAATAAAACAAGGCCTTATACAACTGCGTCATTAAAAAACTGAAAAAGTTACAACTGTTGAAGCGCAAGGAGGCAAAAACTAAAAAACAATGTTCTGGTCATTAACTATCTTACAGGCGTTCGGCTTAAGGGGTGATAAGCCTGAATTTCCACTTCAATCTTTTTCAAATCCTGAGAAATTTCCTCTAGTTTAATATCTTCAAAAAGTTGTGGGAGATTCAACTCAGTGGTACAAATGCAACGTCCTCGGTGTCTGTTTGAAGACTTCTGGCTTTTATTTAGCCACAGTTCACACCGGAGGAACAAAAACACATACGGCTTAACTTCAGCCCTGAAACAGAACATACACAGCTCGTGCGGATAACTCACAGTCTGTAATTGTTCCTGGGTTTCAGTCTTCACTCAGATCAGGGAAATGGGCTTACAGCAGATTGTAGGCTGGAGCACAACCTTTCCACCTCTCCCTCAGTCAGACCAAACAAAGTGACTGGGAACCACACCCCCTGATTCCCCAAACTTCCGACTTTAAATAGGCCTGGCCAAACCCTGGTCTGGATACATGGGAGCAGTCCTCCCACCCTGCTCTTTGGACTGCTCCAATTAAAGCCTGGCCTGGATACATGGGAGCAGTCCTCCCACCCTGCTCTTTGGACTGCTCCAATACAAGCCTGGCCCGGATACATGGGAGCAGTCCTCCCACCCTGCTCTTTGGACTGCTCCCATAAAAGCCTGGACCGGATACATGGGAGCAGTCCTCCCACCCTGCTCTTTGGACTGCTCCAATAAAACCCTGGCCTGGATACATGGGAGCAGTCCTCCCACCCTGCTCTTTGGACTGCTGCAATTAAAGCCTGGCCCGGATCAACTGCTGTTCAGCGGTCATACTACTAGAACCAAACAAAGGTCAGTACCCTATCAATACTGACAACGGCAAGCAGGCTTTACCTCACCGAGGCTAAGAACCTTGGTGACACGTATCGGTCATCCAAAACGGCACCTTGTGCATTCTTACAATAAGTTCCATCGATTAAATAGAACAAGAGCTCAAAATTGGGTTCCTCTGTTTAAGAAAATCTTCAGAATAAATGGTGGTTGGTATTTTTATAATGTGAAGACCCCTAGGGGTCATTTTCTGTTTAAGATAATTACGTAGGGTAGTAATGTCCCTCCATATACGCCTTTCTTGCATCTTGCAGGCTTTCGTATGATTTTAATTTGCTTGAAAATGTCATTTACAAGTCAGACCCCAACATCCTTACAATTTGCCTCTAATAGAGACTCCACCCCCTTATTGAGGCTCCACCCCTTCATCTATATGCATCTTTCTCTTTAGCTCTCTAGAGGTTTACTTTCTTGTATCTTCTCTGATGTAATTATCCCTCCATGTACTGTCTTCCTGACGGGCTTGTGCTGGTATACAGCAGCCAACATGGACAAGCAGAGCTGCAGTGTTAAGTATGAAGAAGAGACAGAGGAACAGTCTAAGACCTGGACATCAGTCTACTTCTGACACCATTGCACAATGCAAATAAGGTGGAGTCAAAGCAGAAGCGTGGATTTTGGATTTCAGTCCACCTCGACTCCAATAGTCAATGCAACTAAGCTGGAGTCAAAGCAGGGGCGTGAAACTTGGATTTCCATCTACCTGTTACTCAAATAGATAATTCCGCTAAGCTGGAGTCAAAGCAGAAGCTTGAAATTTAGATTTCAGACTAGCTCTGACTCCAACAGACAATGTCACCAAGCTGTAGTCAAAGCAGAGGCCTGGACTTTGGATTTCACACTATCTTTGACTCCAATAGATAATATCACCAAATTGGAGTCAATGCAAAACACCTGAACTTTGGATTTCAGTCAATCTTTGACTCCAATAGGCAATGACACTAAGCTACAATCAGAGGAGAAACTTAGATTTCAGACTACCTCTGACTCTGATGGACAATGCAACTAAGCTGGAGTCAAAGCAGAAGCTTGAACTTAGCTATTAGACTATCTCCAACTCCAGTTCGTAATGCCAGTAAGCTGGAGTCAAAGCAACAAGCCTGAACTTTGGATTTCAGTCAATCTTTGACTACAATAGACAATGCTGCTAAGCTAGAACCAAAACTGAAGCCTTAACTTTAGATTTCAGTTACCTCTGACTCCCACTGACAAAGCAACTAAGCTGGTGTCAAAGATAGCTTAATTACAGTCTATCTCTGACTCCAACAGATAATGCAATTAAGATATCAAAACAAAACCACTTGTTTCAACTTTACACATAGACAATGCCACTAAGCTGTAGTCAAAGCAGAAGCCTGAAACTCTGATTTCGGTCTACCTCCTACTCCAATAGTCAATGCTACTAAGCTGGAGTCAAAGCAGAAGCTTGAAACTTAGACTTCAGACTATCTCTGACTCCAATAGTCAATGCCGCTGAGCTGGAAACTCTGATTTCGGTCTGCCTCCTACCCTAACAGACAGTGCAACTACGCTGGAGTCAAAGCAGAAGTCCTTAAACTTGAATTTCAGTTTACCTCCAACTCCAGTAGACAATGAAACTAAGTTGGAGTCAAAGTAAAAGCTTCAGACAACCTCTGACTCCATTAGACAATGGAAGTGAGCTGGAGTCAAAACAAAAGCCTGAACTTTGGATTTCAGTCCACCTTTGACTCCAACAGACAATGACACTAAGTTGGAGTCAGAGCAGAAGCTTCTAACTTGATTTTCAGTCCACCTTTGACTCCAATAGGCAACGACACTAAGCTGGAGTCAGAGCTGAGCTAATAAAGAAAACGAAAAGTGCTGAAGAAAATGAGCTCTAGATAATAATGACAGAATCCTAGTGAAATAGTCCCGTACGGCCCATGACCATCACAGGACGTGTCACTTAGACAGATTGGCTGACAAGATACAGAAGATCCTTCCAGACTTTATAAAACCTGAGATCCCTGAAGCCCTCCTCCCCCTCCGCACTCTGCTCATTACTGTCACATCCTACATCTAACTCGCCTTCATAGCACCTCGTATATAAGGGATGGAGACAACTTTATTACAGCGTTCAGCTTCCAGACGTCTCTTTAAAATTACCAATCACCGCGCAGTCCCTGATGTCCAGGCAAGAAGTTAGGAGCAATCATGCATAATGCTGCGTGCACCAAAGCCCACTCCATCTGTATCACTGTGTGATGGTGCCACGAGGAGGATCACGAGACGCGCAGGTTTCCAATTCTAATGATTTATTTTGCAAAACAGACAAAAATAAATGCAATTAAAAAGAATTTTATAAGTGTCATGAACCAGAGGCTGATCTAGGGGTCTCTGGTTCTTGAGTCCATCTGCTTGGCCAGGGCCACATTGGAGAACCTCTCACCCCGGGGTACATCTGCCCTCTGCTTAGATCTTCCATGGGACTCTCCTGATTGCTGGGTGGTTCCAGTACCCTCGGCCCCCATTACCTTACTGTCCTGGGACCCTCTGATCCCATGCGCCGGACATAGCTCTGAAATAACTGAAGATATTAAATATTTCTAAAAGTCGCGCCTGATGCCAAATTTCCATTGTGTATAAAACAAAAATCTCAAAATCCCACGCCCTTCCCACAAGGCCAGAGATTGCTGTTTTCTACTGTCCGGTAATGCTGACACATAGAGCCCTGACTGATTCATGTGTGGGTCCAGGGACCATAGATCCTTCAAGGTGACAGGAGGGCTTCAAATGTCCACAGAGGCTGCAGAGCATCAGGAGCTTCCGAGGATGTGGAGACATTAACATTACATACCAGAAATCGACTCCTCCTGAAATACTCTGTGCTGCTGGAGAGTGCCCGGCTCCTTCCACCAAATCAAACAGAGGTAGATTCTGGTAAAAATGTGCCCCCATTAACATTACACTGTTATTCATGAGAAATTCACAGAGGCTCCGAATCGGGGCTGAGAACAGCAGTGTGGTCCCATGGAGGGTACTTGCCGCCATGCACAAAAACCAGTACCAGTGTCTGGGTGCACATGATAGTAACATATCATTAACAACACTTTCCCAGGACTATCTACCTCCCCAGGAGATTCGGTACTGCAGGCCTCTATGTGTATAGAAAAATTCAATTGTGTGAGGAGAAATCGGCAACAGAAAATAATATGGGAGGCAAGAGACACAGCTGTGAAATAAGGTAAGGCAGGGGAGGTACTGTGATACTAGACAGGGGAGGTACTGTGATACTCTGCAGGGGAGGGACAGTGATACTAGGCAGGGGAGGTACTGTGATACTAGACAGGGGAGGTACTGTGATACTCTGCAGGGGAGGTACTGTGATACTAGGCAGGGGAGGTACTGTGATACTAGGCAGGGGAGGTACTGTGATACTAGACAGGGGAGGTACTGTGATACTAGACAGGGGAGGGGCTGTGATATAAGGCAGGGGAGGTACTGTGATACTAGACAGGGGAGGTACTGTGATACTCTGCAGGGGAGGTACTGTGATACTAGGCAGGGGAGGTACTGTGATACTAGGCAGGGGAGGTACTGTGATACTAGGCAGGGGAGGGACTGTGATACTAGGCAGGGGAGGTACTGTGATACTAGACAGGGGAGGTACTGTGATACTCTGCAGGGGAGGTACTGTGATACTAGGCAGGGGAGGTACTGTGATACTAGGCAGGGGAGGGACTGTGATATAAGGCAGAGGAGGGACTGTGATACTAGGCGGGGGAGGGACTGTGATACTAGGCAGGGGAGGTCCTGTGATACTAGGCGGGGGAGGGACTGTGATACTAAGCAGAGGGGGGGTGTGATACTAGGCTGGGGGGTACTGTGTACTGGGGGGGGGAGGGACTTTGATAAAAGGGGGGGGGGACTGTGATACTGGCGGGGGGGGTTTACTGTGTACTAAGCAGAGGAGGGACTTGTTTAAGGCGGGGGGGACTGTGTACTGGGGCGGGGAGGTATGTGATATAGGGGGGGGAGGGGTCTGTGAAAATGGGGTGGGGGACTTGTTAGAAGGAGGGACTGTGGTACTAGGAGGGGAGGGACTGTGATATAAGAGGGGGGGGATGTGATATAGGCGGGGAGGTATGTGATATAAGCAGGGGAGGGACAGTGATACTGGGCGGGGGAGGTTTGATTTGCAGGGGGGGAAAACTGTGATACAAGGCAGGGGGGGGGACTGTGATATAAGGAGGTGGGGTACTGTGATACTCGGCAGGGGAGGGACTGTATATAGGCAGGGGAGGGCAGTGTACTGGGCAGGGGGGGTATGTGTACTAGAAGGGGGGGGGGTACTGTGATATTTTGAGGGGGGGGACAGTGATACTCTGAGGGGGGGCATGATACAAAGAGAGGGGGGGCTGTGTTCTAGGCGGGGGATTTATTTGTGATACTAGCAGGGGGGGGTAATGTGATATAAGGTTTGGGAATTACTGTGATATTAGGCAGGGGAGGTCCTGCGATACTAGGCGGGGGAGGGACTGTGATACTACGCAGGTGAGGGACTGTGATATAAGGCAGGGGAGGGACTGTGATACTAGGCAGGGGAGGGACTGTGATACTAGGCAGGGGAGGTACTGTGATATAAGGCATGGGATTTACTGTGATACTAGGCAGGGGAGGTCCTGCGATACTAGGCGGGGGAGGGACTGTGATACTAGGCAGGTGAGGGACTGTGATACTAAGCAGAGGAGGGACTGTGATACTAGGCAGGGGAGGTACTGTGATACTAGGCAGGGGAGGTACTGTGATACTAGGTGGGGGAGGGACCGTGATACTAGGTGGGGGAGGGACTGTGATATAAGGCAGGGGAGGGACTGTGATACTAGGCAGGGGAGGGACTGTGATACTAGGCGGGGGAGGGACTGTGATACTAGGCAGGGGAGGGACTGTGATACTAGGCAGGGGAGGGACTGTGATACTAGGCAGGGGAGGGACTGTGATACTAGGCAGGGGAGGGACTGTGATATAAGGCAGGGGAGGGACTGTGATACTAGGCAGGGGAGGTACTGTGATACTAAGCAGGGGAGGGACAGTGATACTAGGCAGGGGAGGTACTGTGATACTAAGCAGGGGAGGAACTGTGATACTAGGCAGGGGAGGGACTGTGATATAAGGCAGGGGAGGTACTGTGATACTAGGCAGGGGAGGGACTGTGATACTAGGCAGGGGAGGGACTGTGATACTAGGCAGGGGAGGGACTGTGATACTAGGCAGGGGAGGGACTGTGATATAAGGCAGGTGAGGTACTGTGATACTAGGCAGGGGAGGGACTGTGATATAAGGCAGGGGAGGTACTGTGATACTAGGCAGGGGAGGGACTGTGATATAAGGCAGGTGAGGTACTGTGATACTAGGCAGGGTAGGGAAAGTGATACTAGGCAGGGGAGGTACTATGATAATAGGCAGGGGAGGGACTGTGATACTAGGCAAGGGAGGTACTGTAATAATAGGCAGGGGAGGGACTGTGATGATAGGCAGGGGAGGTACTGTGATAATAGGCAGGGGAGGTACTGTGATAATAGGCAGGGGAGGGACTGTGATAATAGACAGGGAGGGACAGTGATACTAGGCAGGGAAGGGACTGTGATACTAAGCAGGGGAGGGACACTGATACTAGGCAGGGGAGGAACTGTGATTTTAAGCAGGGGAGGTACTCTGATACTAGGCAGGGGAGCGACTGTGATACTAGACAGGGGAAGGACAGTGATACTAGGCAGGGGAGGAACTGTGATACTAGAGAGGGGAAGGACAGTGATACTAGGCAGGGGAGGAACTGTGATACTAGACAGGGGAAGGACAGTGATACTAGGCAGAGGAGGGACAGTGATACTAGGCAGGAGAGGGACAGTGATACTAGGCATTGGAGGTACTCTGATACTAGGCAGGGGAGGGACTGTGATACTAGGCAGGGGAGGTACTGTGATACTAAGCAGGGGAGGGACAGTGATACTAGGCAGGGAAGGAACAGTGATACTAGACAGGGGAAGGACAGTGATACTAGGCAGGAGAGGGATAGTGATACTAGGCATTGGAGGTACTGTGATATTAAGCAGGGGAGGTACTGTGATACTAGGCAGGGGAGGGACTGTGATACTAGGCAGGGGAGGGACTGTGATACTAGGCAGGGGAGGGACTGTGATACTAGGCAGGGGAGGGACTGTGATACTAGGCAGGGGAGGGACTGTGATACTAGGCAGGGGAGGGACTGTGATACTAGGCAGGGGAGGGACTGTGATACTAGGCAGGGGAGGGACAGTGATACTAAGCAGGGGAGGGACAGTGATACTAGGCAGGGAAGGAACTGTGATACTAGACAGGGGAAGGACAGTGATACTAGGCAGGGGAGGGAATGTGATACTAGGCATTGGAGGTACTGTGATACTAAGCAGGGGAGGGACTGTGATACTAGGCAGGGGAGGGACTGTGATGATAGGCAAAGGAGGGACTGTGATACTAGGGATGGGGGGGTTACTACAATGCCAGGTTGGAACACAGCAGTTCCTAGGTGAGTGCTTGCCCTTGTCCTTGCCCTTGTCTCTGTCCTGTCATATCATGATCCCTCATAGCCAGCAGCCCGGGCAGGTCTCACACATAATGTGGAACCTATGGAAACTCATCAGATCCCAAGGATGCTAAACTATAAATCAGAGCGCCCTCTGTCCTCCCGTCACGTTATAATGGTGGACTGGGTTATTATAACTCGGTCACACATCTCACTTTCTCTCACGGAGGAGGTTTCTACTTTCCCCTGGAATTTCCTTGAATGACGCATGGTGAGTTCTCCATCATAACACGTTCCGTTTTCCATGGACTTTATTAGATGGCAGCTCCTTGGTGGCCTCTAGGTGTTGTGGGATTATGTGACATCACGTCCCCTGCCAGCTCGGAGGCCGAGCCTGTTGGGGGTTGTAGTTCCCACCTGGTGACCTCCAGGACGCCTCTATCTGCTCCACATCATTAATAGCAGTCTCACGACCCTGGCCAGCTTGTCTCGCAGCAGGACCATGAGATTTGGACGCTGTACCTGCTCCACTTTATGGGATCTCTACAACTTTGCTGTCAGTACAGCTCGGAGCTGCCAGAAATAAGTCTGCTCCGCTGCCAAACAGGAAAACATAAAGCTCCGCTCCGCAGCGTGAAGCTCGACAGGTGCACGGGGCTCATCCAGGGAGCAGCGCCGCACGGTCAGACCACTGAAAGCGGGCTGCACCGTTTTATGGGGCTTCAAGACAAATTAGACGGGATTTTATGAAAGTGTCGCTGTCATGCAGCATTAAGTATATAAATTCACAATCAGAAGTGATACGGGCAGGGATGGACTGGGCTGTCTATTACCCACCAGTGGAGATGAGATTTGGAGTCCACCAGTGGAGATGATTCTGGGGGCCACCAGTGGAGATGGTTCTTGGCGTCCACCACTGAAGCTGATTATTGTGGGCCACCAGTAGAGCCAATTCTTGGGGCTCACCAGTGGAGATGATTCGTGGGGCCCACCAGGGGAGTTGACTTTTAGGGTGACCAGTGGAGTTGATTATTGGCGCCACCAGTGAAGACGATTCTTGGCGCCTACAAGTGGAGATGATTTTTGGGGCCCACTAGTGGAGATGATTCTTGGGTCCCATCAATGAAGATTATTCTTGGGGCACACCAGTGCAGCTGATTCTTGGGGCCACCAGTGGAGATGATTGGTGTCCACCAGTGGAGTTGATTCTTGGGGCCACCAGTGAAGATTATTCTTGGCGCCAACAAGTGGAGATGATTTTTGGGGCCCACCAGTGGAGCTGATTCTTGGAGCTATCAGTGGAGTTGATTCTTAGAGCCCACAAGTGGAGGTGATTCTTGGGGCCACCTGTAGAGATGATTCTTGGGGCCCCCCTAGTGGGGTGACTTTGGGGGGGGCCCACGGTTGAGTTGTTTTTGGGGGCCCACCAGGGGGGGTGAGATGGGTCCCATGGGGGTAAATCTTGGGCCCACCAGAGGAGATGATTCTTGGGGCCACCAGTGGAGTTGATTCCTTGGGCCCACTCTTCAGCTGCTGTTTCTGACCGCACAAATCTCCTGCTCTCTGCTCCTCTCGGCCTGCTATTCTTGCCCAGAGGGCAATATGGATATGGGAAGGAGGATGCCTGACTGTCCAACTATTGTATCCATTAACCCCTTAACGACCCTGGATGTATGAGTCGCCCCAGGGTCGCTAAAAGGGGCCTTGCAGGGGGCGTCTGGTCCCTTCTGCACACCGGCGGGTGTTACGTGCAAAGGGGCAGCCCGCCCCGCTTTTTAAACGATTCAGTTCTGCGGCACAGATGGCCGGGGGGCCTAAATGAGATGGGTTTGGGCGCACCGATCTTCGGGTGTCAGCGTCCCCGCATCTACATGCGCCTCCGACCCCCGGCAGGGGAGGGGGGAGCCTTGGAAGGCCCCTGTCACCCCCATGTGCTGGTTTCCCCCACTTCCGGCTGCTGACGGAAAAGGGGGGAAAAACCGCCATTTGGTCGTTAATGCTTGTTATGCAATGCATTTGACGTATTAACAATCGCGCCACCTAGTGGTCAAGCCCCATAGGTGGACTAAAATTTTAAAGTTAAAAAAAAAAAAAATAAAAAAAGTTTTAAAGTACAAAAAAAAAGTATCGAAAGTTAAACACCCCCCTTTTTCCCCCTTTTCTATTAAAAACAATTAAAAAAATAAAAAAAGTGAAATTTTGGGGGCTCCCCATCGAAAAAAGCCGATCTATAAAATTATAACATCATTTATCCCATACGCTGAACATCGTAGAAGAAAAAAATTCTGCTCTAGGAACATATCTTAGGTCTTTTCTTTTCAGGCAATGGGAAGATTAGAAAAGAGGCAAAAGGTGCAGAAAGCCGAAGGGTTTTCAGGTAGGGGCAGCTTTGGGGATTCAGAGCTGACCCTCGGGATGACACTTGTCACATGCACAGATTCCAGGAAGCTGGATATAGGAGGTCTTTTTCAGGGTTTTTAATGTTTTACTTAAACCCTGGTTGCAAAGCTCCGTCTCCCTACCGAGGCACCAAGCAAGAGTTCCCTCTAACTCCCATA
>JAODAL010043353.1:0-33926 GCA_025379985.1 Phyllomedusa bahiana | reverse complement strand
GGGGAAAAAAAAAAAAAACCCATTTATTTTTGTTCTTTCCCCTCAAAAAGTTTTCCCCTTTGTATGAAATATCGTACAGAGAAACCAGATGTAAGTTAGGCATATAGGAACAAAAAGTAAAGACATGTTTTTTTGTCAAATTAACGCACAATCGGGAAGTTAAATTAAGTTTTGTATAAAAATACCCTACAGAAAAAACCAAATGAAATTTAAGTAAGGGACAAAAAAAAAAAAAAACCTATATTTAGGCAAATTAAGCACAATCAAGGGTTAAATTAACCTTGGGTTTTAAAATTTACCTAAGAACACCGATGTAAATTAGGCATATAATGGACAAAGTACACCCACCTGGACTTTAGGGAAGATACCACAAACTACAAGAAAAAATAACGTGGTTAAATAACAAGTGTGAAATGACACACACTGTTTGTTTTCCCCCCAGTCGCTGAAAAAACGAGTTTGTTTTATAATGATGCAATATAGTGCGCAGCAGATAGATAAAAACGCTGCTTGATAACAATGTGCAAAATACACAAAAATGTAATGGTCTTTCACCCAGTCAATGAAAAATGAGTTTGTTTATATAATAGTTCAATATGGGCTGAGCAGCAGCAGCAGCAGCACTAATGCTTATGCCAGGACGGACAGTGAGAAGTGTGAGGATTTAAGACGGCGTCCGTATTTATAGCGCTGTGACGTCAAGAAGCCGCGGTCATGATTGGCTTCATGTCTGACATGTCTTTGATGGTGCCTTTCTTCCTACAAGTTCTCTCCCACAGTAACGCCATGTGCTTGGGCCATTTTCCCAATAAAAAAGAAGCTTCGTTCCCGCAAATCACCCTAAACTTCTGCTTTGTGCAGAACCGAAGTTTTCCTGAAATTCTAAACGAATTCCACTTTGTTAGAATCGGTTCGCCCATCTCTAGTTGTCTCCATAGGATAGTTTTTTGTGTGAGAGATGAATACATGAGAGGAATATGGTTGTCTCTATAGCATAGGTTTTTTATGTGTGAGGTGAATACATGAAAGGAGTATGGTTTTTGTGTGTGAGATGAATACATGGCGGGAGTATTGTGGTCTCTATAGGATATGTTTTTGTGTGTGGTGAATATATAACAGGGGTTTGGTTGTCTCCATAGTATAGTTTTTTGTGTGTGAGATGAATACATGACAGGGGTATGGTTGTCTCTGTAGGGAAGGTTTTTGTGTGTGAGGTAAATGCATGAGTGGAGTATGGTTGTCTCTATAGGATAGGTTTTTGTGTGAGGTGAATATATTAGAGGAGTATGGTTGTCTCTATAGGGTAGATTTTTGTGTGTAAGATGAATACATGACAGGGGTATGGTTGTCTCTATAGGAAAGGTTTTTGTGTGTGAGGTGCAGGGCTGCCATCAGTCATCTATTAAAGGGGTTTTATCATTAAATGCTTTTGCAGACGAGCTGTTTCCATCTGTTACAGCTTCAAATATAAGGGCGAGTCTCTCCTCTCAGTAGGCGTATCTCTCCTTCCAGTAGGCGTATCTCCCCTCACTGAAGAGTTGTGACATCATCATTGTGTGAGCAGTGGAAGGAAAAGGATGTCACAGCTCTGAAGACCTCCTGCAATGTTTTCATGTCTGCAGAGCTCACAGGCTCCTTGTAACCAGAACCCCTCCGTTGCTGAAACCCGACCTCCTGAATTGCTGTAACCAGAACCCCTGCATTGCTTTAACCAGAGCACCTGTATTGGTGTAAACAATTAAGCATACAGCTTGAACTGATTAAACAAATGTGAGATAGGCACGCTGGCCCCCCTCTGTTATCAGGCAGGAGGTAGAGCAGACTGTATAAGGCTGTGTTATATGAGGGGAGAGTGACTCTAGCAGCTAGAGACTTTGCCCAGATCCTTTACATAAAGTCATCACCGGGAGATGAGTATAGAGATGAGCAGAGTCAGCCTTTGGCTATGTTCACACGGTGTAATTGCGGGGACGTATTTTACCCTCAATTACGGCATCTGATCGGGAGCGTGGGGAAGGGCTGGGGACCGGCAGCCCGTCGACCCCATAGACATTCATTATTCACAGCGCGTATATGCCGTGAAATACTGACATGTCACGTCTCTCCCCGCTCGTGGTAGTGTGCAAGCAAGGAAAAGAGACGTAATCCATAGTTCTCTATGAGAACTGTGGATTACCGTAATTATTGGGACGTATCTCGCGCCGTACTGCGCGAAATACGGGGCGAGATACGTCCCAATAATTGCCGTGTGAACATAGCCTTTATTATACATACACAACCCTCTCAGGCAGTTCGTTTCACTTTTACTTTCAACAGCTCAGAGGGGAGTAAGCACAGAGTGCAAGCAGCCAATCACAGCACAGGGGGCGTGTCCCATCTAGGGGCATGTCCAAACAGGCTGAATAAAATGTCAGTCAGCCAATCACAGAAAAGCGGGCATGTCCTGTCTACCTGCTGCAGAAATAGCTATAGACACACAGCTCATATCTGCTATACCAAGTGATTTAGGTCATGTAAACCTATTGCAAAAGTGCTTATTTTTACTGTCCCCACCATCAGAGATATGATCTTTGTAGTGAGAAAACCCCTTTAACCGTTTCAAGCCCCCATACAGCCAAATCAAATGGGGCCTCCAGCCATTACTAGTTCCTATTTTTTAACATATTAGTGCCCCCCTTTTTGATTAGGGTCCCTGACAGGAGTACTGCCCTGACAGTGGTGAGGTGAATACATGACAGGAATATGTTTGTCTCCATAGGATAGGTTTTTGTGTGTGAGGTGAATACATGACAGTAGTATGGTTGTCTCCATAGGAAAGGATTTTTGTGTGTGAGATGAATACCTGAGAGAAGTATAGTTGTCTCCATAAGATAGGTTTTAGTGTGAGGTGAATACATGAGAGGAGTATGGTTGTCTCTAGGATAGGTTTCTGTGTGAGGTGAATACATGAGAGGAGTATGGTTGTCTCTATAGGAAAGGATTTTGTGTGAGGTGAATACATGACAGGAATATGGTTGTCTCTAGGATATGTTTTTGTGTGAGGTGAATACAGGCTCGGACTGGGCCGCCGGGGGACCGGGGAATCCCCCGGTGGGCCCCCCCCCCGAGCCGCTGTGGGCCCCGGAGGCAGTGCAGTCGCTCCCCGGGGCCCGGCCACGCATCCGGTCACTGGACGCCCGGGACCCGCGTCCCGAGCGCCCAGAGACCGGCCCGGGAGTTGGGGACTAATGTCCCCGGCTCCCGGGGCTGCGCGGTGTCAGCGGAGCAGAGCGCCACTAGCGCTGCGCTCCGCTGATCTCCCTGGCAGGCTGAAGGCGTTAGGCCTTCAGCCTGCCGGGCGCCGGCCCCTACTGCTGACGTAGGCGGCGCGGTGACGTCACTTCACCGTGCCGCCTATGCAGGGCGGCAGTATGGAGCCGGCGGCCGGAGCAGGAGCCCGAGCCAGGTAAGTGGCTGGCTGTTTTTTTTTTTTTTAACTACCTACAAGGGGGGGGGGGGGGGGGGCCCTGGCTACAAGGGGGTCCCTGGCTACAAGGGGGTCCCTGGCTACAGGGGGGCCCTGGCTAAAAGGGGGGCCCTGACTAAGGTGGTTTCCCTGGCTACAAGGGGGCCCTGGCTACAAGGGGGGGGGGCCCTGACTAAAGGTGGTCCCTGGCTACAAGGGGGGAGCTGACTAAAGGTGGTCCCTGGCTACAAGGGGTCCTGGCTACAAAGGGGGGCCCTGACTAAAGGGGGTTCTGGCTACAAGGGGGGTCCCTGGCTACAAGGGGGGTCCCTGGCTACAAGGGAGGGTCCTGGCTACAAGGTGGGGCCCTGGCTAAAGGTGGTCCCTGGCTACAAAAGGGGCCCTCACTACACGGGGTCATGGCTACAATGGGGGTCCCTGGCTACAAAGTGGGTCCCTGGCTACAAAGGGGTCCCTGGCTACAAAGGGGGTCCCTGACTACAAGGGGCCCTGACTACAAAGGGGGGCCCTGACTACAAAGGGGGGGCCTGACTACAAAGGGGGGCCTTGCTACCTAAAGGGGGCCCTGACTACAAGGGGGGCCCTGCCTACCTACAGGGGGGCCCTGACTACATGTGCCCTGGCTACCTAAAGGGTGGCTTTGTCTACCTACAGGGGGGCCCTGGCTACCTAAATACTAAAGGGGCCCTGACTACCTACACAGTAGCTAAAGGGGGGCCCTGACTTCCTGCACACTAGCTAAAGGAGGCCCCTAACTACCTGTATACTACCTAAAGGAGACCCCTAACTGCCTGCGAACTACCTAAGAGGCCTTAACTGCCTGTATACTACTTCATGGGAAGCCCTAACTGCCTGTATACTACCTAAAGGGGGAACCTAACTGCTTGCAGCCTATATAAAGGGGACCCGAACTACCTACAGCTTTCCTACCTACAGACTGGGGCCTTGCCTATTTGCCTACCTACCTAGGGTCTTGTCTACCTACCTGGTAATATAATTGAGAGGGCAGCAGCCCATAGTTGTAGCATTATCTCCAGAGGGTTAGTCCTCTCCCCACCCTCCAACCCCTTAGGATACTAGGCCTCTAAGTTATGGCTTGTACCCGCTCTCCCACCCCTGGGAAGTTTGTACAGAGGTGGGAATAGATAAAGAGGTGCTGGAAAATTGGGGATTCTAAGATATTTGTGTGTAATTTCTGCAGGGATGAGCTGTGGCCGGGACAAGTCATCATGATGGTGCGGAACTGATGCAGAAGAAAAGGGAATAAGAACGACTCAAGAGAAGAGAACGACTCATCAGATATATCTCCGGTGAGTCCCTGATTTTACTTCTATATTGGATCACGCTGTATTCACTGTAATGTGATGTGACCTGAGCTGGTGTCTGACCTCTATGTGGTCTCTATATGGTGGTGGTGTAGGTTATACCTGAGCTGGTGTCTGATCACTATGTGGTCTCTATATGGCAGTGTTGTAGGTTATACCTGAGCTGGTGTCTGATCACTATGTGGTCTCCATATGGTGGCGTTGTAGGTTATACCTGAGCTGGTGTCTGACCTCTATGTGGTCTCTATATAGCAGTGTTGTAGGTTATACCTGAGCTGGTGTCTGACCTCTATGTGGTCTCTATATGGCAGTGTTGTAGGTTATACCTGAGCTGGTGTGTGACCTCTATGTGGTCTCTATATGGCAGTGTTGTAGGTTATACCTGAGCTGGTGTCTGACCACTATGTGCTCTCTATATGGCAGTGTTGTAGGTTATACCTGAGCTGGTGTCTGAACATTATGTGGTCTCTATATGGTGGTGTTGTAGGTTATACCTTAGCTGGTGTGTGTCCTCTATGTGGTCTCTATATGGTGGTGTTGTAGGTTATACCTGAGCTGGTGTGTGACCTCTATGTGGTCTCTATATGGCGATGTTGTAGGTTATACCTGAGCTGGTGTCTGACCACTATGTGCTCTCTATATGGCGGTGTTGTAGGTTATACCTGAGCTTGTGTATGACCTCTATGTGGTCTCTATATGGAGGTGTTGTAGGTTATACCTGAGCTGGTTTCTGACCTCTATGTGGTCTCTCTATGGCAGTGTTGTAGGTTATACCTGAGCTGGTGTATGACCTCTATGTGGTCTCCATATTGCGGTGTTGTAGGTTATACCTGAGCTGGTGTCTGATGTCTATGTGGTCTCCATATTGCGGTGTTGTAGGTTATACCTGAGCTGGTGTCTGACCTCTATGTGGTCTCTATATGGCGGTGTTGTAGGTTATACCTGAGCTGGTGTCTGACCTCTATGTGGTCTCTATATGGCGGTGTTGTAGGTTATATCGGCACCGGTATAATGCCAGCGTACATGTGTCCCTGATTGACCCTGTGATAGGAGTTAGACTTTTACTTTCTTGCTGGTGTTTATTTTAGAAGGTGGTGAGGTGTGTGACCAAGGGAAACATGGTGGGGATATTGTATGTGGGGGTGAGGGTGGAGATATTGTATGTGGGTGGAGGGAGATATTGTATGTGGGTGGAAGGGGATATTGTATGTGGGTGGAGGGAGATATTGTATGTGAGTGGAGGATATTGTATGTGGGTGGAGGGAGATATTGTATGTGGGTGGAGGGGGATATTGTATGTGGGTGGAGGGGGATATTGTATGTGGGTGGAGGGGGATATGGATGGAGCTACTTAGCCCTGTGTCTATGATATGTTAGACTGACAGATGTGTGACTCACTTGCTATTGTACTACACAATACAGTTCTGTTTTACACACTGTATTATGTGGTAAAATGGGCGCGATTATGTCCGAGAGGCCGGTAATATTTTCATGTACAGTATGGTGGGCCCCCGAAGATCAACTCCCCTGTGGGCCCCAGACCCCCCAGTCTGACACTGGGTGAATACATGAGAGGAGTATGGTTGTCTCTATAGGATAGGTTTTTGTGCAAGGTGAATACATGAGAGGAGTATGGTTGTCTCTAGGATATGTTTTTGTGTGAGGTGAATACATGACAGGGGTATGGTTGTCTCTATAGGATAGGTTTTGTGTGAGGTGAATACATGAGAGGAGTATGGTTGTCTCTATAGGATAGGTTTATGTGTGAGGTGAATACATGAGAGGAGTATGGTTGTCTGTATAGGATAGGTTTTTAGGTGAGGTGAATACATGAGAGGAGTATGGTGGTCTCTATAGGATAGGTTTGTTTGTGAGGTGAATACATGACAGGGGTAGGGGTGTCTCTATAGGATATGTTTTTCTCTGAGGTGAATACATGAGAGGAGTATGGTTGTCTCTATATGATAGGTTTTTGTGCAAGGTGAATACATGAGAGGAGTATGGTTGTCTCTATAGGATATGTTTTTCTGTGAGGTGAATACATGAGAGGAGTATGGTTGTCTCTATAGGATAGGTTTTCCTGTGAGGTGAATACATGAGAGGAGTATGGTTGTCTCTATAGGATAGGTTTTTTTGTGAGGTGAATACATGACAGGGGTATGGTTGTCTCTATAGGATATGTTTTTCTGTGAGGTGAATACATGAGAGGAGTATGGTTGTCTCTATAGGATATGTTTTTCTGTGCGGTGAATACATGAGAGGAGTATGGTTGTCTCTATAGGATAGGTTTCTGTGTGAGGTGAATACATGAGAGGAGTATGGTTGTCTCTATAGGATAGGTTTCTGTGTGAGGTGAATACATGACAGGAGTATGGTTGTCTCTATAGGATAGGTTTTGGTGTGAGGTGAATACATGAGGAGTATGGTTGTCTCCATAGGATAGGATTTTGTGTGAGGTGAATACATGAGAGGAGTATGGTTGTCTCCATAGGATAGGATTTTGTGTGAGGTGAATACATGACAGGGGTATGGTTGTCTCTAGGATATGTTTTGGTGTGAGGTGAATACATGACAGGGGTATGGTTGTCTCTCTAGGAGAGGTTTTGGTGTGAGGTGAATACATGAGAGGAGTATTGTTGTCTCTATAGGATAGGTTTTGGTGTGAGGTGAATACATGAGAGGAGTATGGTTGTCTCTATAGGATATGTTTTTGTGTGAGGTGAATACATGACAGGGGTATGGTTGTCTCTATAGGATAGGTTTTGGTGTGAGGTGAATACATGAGAGGAGTATGGTTGTCTCTATAGGATAGGTTTTTCTGTGAGGTGAATACATGAGAGGAGTATGGTTGTCTCTAGGATATGTTTTTGTGTGAGGTGAATACATGACAGGGGTATGGTTGTCTCTATAGGATAGGTTTTTGTGCAAGGTGAATACATGAGAGGAGTATGGTTGTCTCTATAGGATATGTTTTTCTGTGAGGTGAATACATGAGAGGAGTATGGTTGTCTCTATAGGATAGGTTTTTGTGCAAGGTGAATTCATTAGAGTAGTATGGTTGTCTCTAGTTTATGTTTTTGTGTGAGTTGAATACATGAGAGGGATGGTTGTCTCTATAGGATATGTTTTTCTGTGAGGTGAATACATGAGAGGAGTATGGTTGTCTCTATAGGATAGTTTTTCGGTGAGGTGAAATACATCGGGGAGTATTGGTTGTCTCTATAGGATAGGTTTTGGTTGAGGTGAATACATGAGAGGAGTATGGTTGTCTCTATAGGATAGGTTTTTTGTGAGGTGAATACATGAGAGAGTATGGTTGTCTCTTATAGGATAGTTTTTTTGTGAGGTGAATACATGAGAGGAGTATGGTTGTCTCTATAGGATAGGTTTTGGTGTGAGGTGAATACATTAGAGGAGTATGGTTGTCTCTATAGGATAGGTTTCTGTGTGAGGTGAATACATGAGAGGAGTATGGTTGTCTCTATAGGATAGGTTTTTTTGTGAGGTGAATACATGAGAGGAGTATGGTTGTCTCTATAGGATAGGTTTTTTGTGAGGTGAATACATGACAGGGGTATGGTTGTCTCTATAGGATAGGTTTTTGTGTGAGGTGAATACATGACAGGGGTATGGTTGTCTCTATAGGATAGGTTTTTTTGTGAGGTGAATACATGAGAGGAGTATGGTTGTCTCTATAGGATAGGTTTTTTTGTGAGGTGAAGACATGACGGGTATGGTTGTCTCTATGGGATAGGTTTTGGTGTGAGGTGAATACATGACAGGGGTATGGTTGTCTCTATAGGATAGGTTTTTCTGTGAGGTGAATACATGAGAGGAGTATGGTTTGTCTCTATAGGATAGGTTTCTGTGAGGTGAATACATGAGAGGAGTATGGTTGTCTCTATAGGATAGGTTTTTCTGTGAGGTGAATACATGAGAGGAGTATGGTTGTCTCTATAGGATATGTTTTTCTGTGAGGTGAATACATGACAGGGGTATGGTTGTCTCTATAGGATAGGTTTTTTTGTGAGGTGAATACATGAGGTGAATACATGAGAGGAGTATGGTTGTCTCTATAGGATAGGTTTTTTTGTTGAGGTGAATACATGAGAGGTAGTATGGTTGTCTCTATAGATATGTTTTTTTGTGAGGTGAAAACATGAGAGGAGTATGGTTGTCTCTATAGGAATAGGTTTTTTTGTGAGGTGAATAACATGAGAGGGTATGGTTGCCCTCTATAGGATATGTTTTTTGAGTGATCTGTATGGTGCTCATATATTTTTCTGTGAGGTAGAAAATAAGGGTATTTGTCTCTATAGGATAATGATTTTTCTGTGAGGTGAATACATAAAGGGGTATGGTTGTCTCTATAGGATAGGTTTTTTTGTGAGGTGAATACATGAGAGGAGTATGTTTGTCTCTATTGGATAGTTTTTTTGTGAGGTGAATACATGACAGGGGTATGGTTGCCTCTATAGGATATGTTTTTGTGTGAGGTGAATACATGACAGGGGTATGGTTGTCTCTATAGGATAGTTTTTTTTGTGAGGTGAATACATGAGAGGAGTATGGTTGTCTCTATAGGATAGGTTTTTCTGTGAGGTGAATACATGAGAGGAGTATGGTTGTCTCTATGGGATAGGTTTTGGTGTGAGGTGAATACATGACAGGGGTATGGTTGTCTCTATAGGATAGGTTTTGTGTGAGGTGAATATATGACAGGAGTATGGTTGTCTCTATAGGAAAGGTTTTGTGTGTGAGGTGAATACATGACAGAAATATGGTTGTCTCCATAGGATAGGTTTTTGTGTGTGAATACATGATAGGAGTTGGGTTGTATCTATAGGATAGTTTTTGTTTTGTGGTGAATACATGACAGGGGTATGGTTGTCTCTATAGGATAGGTTTTGGTGTGAGGTGAATACATGACAGGGGTATGGTTGTCTCTATAGGATAGGTTTTGGTGTGAGGTGAATACATGAGAGGAGTATGGTTGTCTCTATAGGATATGTTTTGGTGTGAGGTGAATACATGTGTTATGGTTGTCTCCATACGAGAGGTTTATGTGTGCAGTAACCCTGTATTGTGTGAGGTAACCCTGTGGGCCGCCTCCCTACAGTCAATGCTCTGTACTGAACTTGAACTGCATCCAACTTTAAATTCGATGGTCCGCCCCTCCTCTGCTGCAGTGAAGGGGACGGTCCTGGGCCGGGCCTGCTGCTGTGCTCAGCACTGATACCAATACAGACAGAGCCCCGAGCAGGGTTGTGTACTGCAAGAACCGGGGAGTGTGACGAGGTGTGGACTGGGGAAGCGCGAGATCACGCCGCTCGGTAGCATAGCACCTATAGGGTGAGGTGAGTGGCTGCAGTATACGTGTGTGGGATGGCGGCAGCTCTGTAAGGAGCTCCTGTAGAAGGTGCCGGCACATACGGGGACCCCGGGACCCATCACAACTTCTTGCCGGGGAGTGGCCGCACAGGCAGAGATGCACTGCAGATCTCTACTCTCCGAAGGGCAGATAAACTTTCCAGAACTATCACTGGTGCAGCATTAGCAGCAGAGGCCAGTATTGGTGTAATGCATCCTCTGCGCACAGGGCTTCTATGGTATAGAATTATAGCAGTGGTGTATGGATCCATAATCCAGCCTAACACCCTCCTGCTATCTTCCATACACATAAGGCTGGTTCCTGTCATGTTTGGCATATATCCCAGGATCTCTCCACACCTATATTTGTAAATAAGATCGCTTTCACTCAATTATTTGCGGTGTCCGTTTACCGTATGTGCCAGGAAAGTTTCTGGAGCATGTGTTAAATGTATCTTTAGGCCCCTATTCACCCAAATGGTGACCATGAGTGTGAGCTTTTGGCCATTGTGCATTTTTTTTACTTGATGTGGTACCGTGTGAAATGTGTCACTCAAAACACAAAACACAGCAAAGATTTACCACTATTCCCGGCACATCACCATATAAAAGCAAAGGATGTCCATTTAAATGACTAAACATCAGAAACTATATAAACCCTACCTCATCAATGAATACGTCTATCTGATCTTATCCTTGGGTTATCTTCACTTTTCAAAGTAGGAGAGTTAGCCAGATTCTCAAGCCACCACGTATGTTCTGTTCTAATGGCTAGTTAGAGGAGTCAGGTATAGATAATGTTCAATCCCACTATCTCACTATTTCTCAACTAAATTATCTGGCCCTCCAGGCAGAGCTTCACTGTAAAAGGAGGACACCACAACACTTACCATAACTAATCCATTAATGCCCTATAAATCCAGAGGGTGGCATCTATGATTTCGCATGTGCCATTTTTTTTTTAACTTGGCTCTGACACACGAGTTCTATATCGATCTAGAGGTCTGTAAAATCCAACAGTATGAATGAAAGTGTTATGTGTCAAGCATTTCGGCGCATAGAGTGTAAAGCGGCAAACTTTGGATGGCCATTTCGCACCCTAGACGTATTAATGTATTGCGCCAACGATAGAACAGTGTGCCAGCAGATTTTTGGTGCGATATATGCCCAAAAAATACCGCATGTGAATTCATAGATGTTGCCCAGAGTGATTTTGTGGCCAATCATTACATATTTGTTAACATTGGGACCAAGTAGATGACAAATGTAATTATATGCTTTTATAATGTGCAAAGCAGGTATAGAGTGTAAATTCTTAACAGAAAAATACCCATTACAGAAACCACAAAATGCAATGTAAAATGTGCCTTGGACTTCTTCCAACCAAATACAGGCAGTCCCCGACTTACATCGTTCCGACTTACATATGTCCCCTAGTTACAAACGGAGACTTATGGGGTGTGGCTGACATTCAACACTGAGTCACGCCCCATGATAACTAAGTACCAGCATGCCACAGCTGCACATGAGATACAGAAAGTTAGGTGAAATCTTCTAAAAAAGGGCACAGACAGCAAAACAAATGTAAAAACTGGTCCCTGTACTATCCAAAACTAAAAAAACATTTTTTTGCTGGAATTACATTTAATAAATATACTCTGTTCCGACTTACATACAATTTCAACTTAAGAACAAACCTACAGTCCCTATCCCGTTTGTAACCCGGGGACTGCCTTTTTGTCAAATCTTTGACTTTCACATGTCAATACACCTTTGCCTCAACTGCTTAGAAAATCAAAGATGACAAATATTAATGTATACTGCACAGTTATAATTGTTTTCATTGGGGAGCAGTGGAAGAAGTGAGCATCTCTATAGGTACTGAGTTGCATACATCTGGCCATTTTCCATCAAATCTAATGTCCAGATGTGGTTGGAACCCAGCTTATGATAATAGTAACTAAACTAGCTGATTTGGGCTAGATGTACATGACATTTTTTCGCTACATTAAAATGCGCCATATATTAAGTGGAAGAAATCCGAGGGACACCATCAGATATCTTAGCATATTGCACTTTCTTTATGATCTGGTTTTTAGAACGCAGATTATCACTAATTCTGGGCTATTCTGTGTACAGGTTGTCATCATAATGTGCATTTAATATGTGATACATTTTTTTCTTTGTGATGTGGCTTTAGAAGTTACATTGGTAAAAGTGTGTGGCACAGTGTATGATGTGAAAACAGCGGGAGACATCAGGCGTATTTTTTATGCATAGTATAGTGCATAAAACAGGGTTTATATGTTCCAAAATAAATGTAAAAAAAATAGTGATTCTGACATTAGCTAAAATATTAAGGCGATCTTCTAAATTAGTTTTTGCTTTCATTTATGTACTGTATTTCCTGACAGAAGAATCAAATGTATAAATGTACAAGAAAAGAGAATATTTCAACCATTGATTTCCATACTAAAATAACCAGATAACACACAAATGTTTGTTTTACCTTGTTCATAGTAAGGGCATGTCCCCACGGCAAGGGTTTTCGGCCGGTTTTTCAGCCGGTTTGCGGTTTTTCAGAACGCCTGAAAAAACGGCCGAAAATGAGCACAATTGTGCTCTATGCAAAACCTGTGCAGCAGTCCCCACTGCACAGGTTTTGCCGTCGGACGGTTTTGCCGCCGGCGGTCCAGCGGCACAACATTGTAGAAGCACAATCTTTCCGTCCGGTTTTCCCGACGGAAGATGTGCTTCTCAATGGGAGGGGGGAGGGCTGTTCTCCGCTCATCGCGGAGAAAAGCCGCGCCCCCCCCCCGCGGCCGTGGGGACGGGCGCAAAACAGGACAAATACCGGCTGGCAAACCGGCCGATATTTGTCCTGTGCCGTGTAAACGCGCCCTAAGTGTAGTAAAAAGTGTGAACAAACCTTAATGCAAATGTGCATGCAAGGCAGTTTCAAGGAGTTTTCCAATCTTATAAAGTGTTTGTATATTGCTAGGATATGTCAATACTTTATTATCTTTTTGGGTCTGGATTTCAGGACCCAATCAGTCCTGGTTTAGTGCTGTGGTTTTTTCATTGTTTAACCTCTGAGCAATGGTACCCTATCTTCCCGCTGTGAAGGAAATTGCAGAGTCGCCCCATTCAAGGCTAGCTGTAATCCCTTCCACAGGTGGGTAGCCAGCAGCACCACTGTACTGGGTCATTCCATGTCAAGTGATCCAAATATGAATATTTTTTTTACCTGACGTCTTAAGATTTTTTTTAATTTTTATGAAGTACAACTTTAGTTAATTACAAATTAAAAGTTTAGAATTTTTTACTTCATCAGTTAATTTTTTACAGACTTCTAAAGTTGTGAAAAAGCTTGAATTTTGGCCTGGTATGACTAAATTTTTTAGCTTATGTCGGGCTAGAATTAAGATAAAGAGGTGGGAGACGTATCATTTTGGATAAATCAAATTCAAAATTTTGATGTGCAATTGTGAAAAAAACTTTGTTTTAAAATTGTGAAGAAATGCATGTGCGTTACTTGTGTTCTTGGTTGTATTTATACAGGGATTCAATTTGAGGACATCAAACTTTTCTATTTTTTTTAAGCTTTGAATCATCCGATTTTTTGTTTTTTTGAATTTCTTTTTTCTTTTCAAATGACAACTTATTGAATTCAACATTTATATGCAACAATAAAGAAACCCAAAAAACAAATACTGTAAGTGCCAGAATATATACATCTTAATTATCATAACACAATTTTCTCTGCATTTTTAACCTGAATTCATTGAACAAACCAAAAGAAAAAGGGTGATCATATCCTTAAGTGTGATTTTCTAAATAGTCTCATCCTAATTCTATGTTAAAAAAAATTATTAAAAGAACCAATATTTTTAACACCTATTTATACATGTAACAATTTTTTTTATTATATCACTAAACATGACATTTATGAAGTGTTTAAGAAGAATAGTACAGTAGTTAAATCCTCATTCTGTAAAATATGAACTAATCAAACAATTAATAATAGTAAGTTTTTAAACTGGCCTTTTATCATCAATTTGTCCCTTCTAGTGGGTGAAGGGACAAGCACTTACTAGCAATGGCCATTTCCTTTTGTGTAAAAGAGTATGTACGGCCTGTCATGGTGTTCGGCTCCACCTGAGTTAATATCTGATTTTTGTTAACTTAAAATGTCTGGTTTTCTTGGATATACAAAGGATGGCGCTGGACTAGAAGGATGCAAAAAAGTCAATTCCTCATTTTCACAATCTTTGGAGAGTACAGTAGCCAACCACCATCGCCGAACGTACTCACCAATATTGTAGAACACCCACTCCATTGATGTCTGTGTAGAGCCTACTGTTTGTTCAACAGTGAACATGTCAGGACATGAAAGCTCTGAAGCTGTGTCTTAGGGTATGTTCACATGGCGTCTTGTGTCCGTGTGAACATCCGCTTTTGTGATGCGTGTCTGGGTCCATCTGAACGGACCCAGACACACATCTAACAATTAGCAGTGTGTTTAACACTGCCGGCAACGAGAAACACGCAGCGGCGTTCACATGAGCGATCGCCCATGCGTATTTGCATCGCGTTTGTCTGATGTGTCTTTCGGATGCGCTCCAAGCATTGACATGTCATTTCTTGGAGTGTGTACGAAAGACGCATCAGACAGACACGATGCAAATACGCATGGGCGATCGCTCATGTGAACGCCGCTGCGTGTTTCTCATTGCTGGCAGTGTTAAACACACTGCTAATTGTTAGATCCATGTCTGGGTCCATTCAGATGGACCCAGACACACATCACAGAAGCGGATGTTCACACTGACACAAGACACCGTGTGAATATACCCTTACTTCCTGACTCTGCGGTGGGCAGATACTTCACATGATTGACAGAGCTGCTGGCCTGTCATCTGCTCTGCATTCACTGTCTACCTATGTTCATTCTCAGGTTGAGCCCTAACAAAGCTTTCTCCTCTGTCCTCTCCTGTTTCTAAGCTGTAACATAATAAAATAATACAGTAATATCTAAAAATCATGGATTATTTGGTAAATATAGACCCCACACTTTTAGAGCACAAGCTGAACAGATCTGAATTCAAGATTTTCCAATTGACACTGAAATAGTTATACTTTTAAATATGATCACATCACGATCCCAACTTTTATTTTGGTACAGATGTGGCTAGGAGCATAGCAGGCACATGTGCATTTTTGGAAATGTTTAAATTGAGCAAAAACTAGATATTTGGAAAGTGCACTTAATTAAAATTTAACTTTTATTAAGTAATATTAAAAATAAATATTCAAATGAAAAAGTCACAGTTTTATGTAGAAAATAATCACAACATCTCTGGATGTATGGTGATAGGAACATTAAATGTAATAAGGACAAAATGTAGGAGGGAAAGGTAAAGTACCACATAAGGTGAAACAGACCATAAAGTAGATCCCTACTAAAGATCCTACTTACAAAAATGCAGGACTATATGTCCTGATAAGGACGATCCCACCAGGAACCTATCCCTACCACTAAGTCCTTATAACTACCTTACCACCAAAATGTCACAGACAAAACGTACTCTATATGTTTCAAAAAGTAGAATAACACATCACCTTAAAATATGTATGATGTCGCACCATATACCGCAATATATCACAAGATTGCAACAAAGATATTGCAGCATTCAAAATGGTACACAAATCATAGGTACCGCCGATGTAATGCACTTACGATACCGTGAATATCCCAACATGTTTCAGTACCCACAAAGGCCACATCAGGGGACAGGTAAGTGGGCTATGGGTGTTGTGAAGAACAATTAGAATGGAGCTTATGACTCCAAGACCTGGTTGCAGCTATGGTGTGCCGCACACTATAGCTGCAACCAGGCTTTGGTGTCATATGCTCCATTCTAATTGTTTTTCACAACACCCATAGCCCACGTACCTGTCACCTAATGTGGCCTTTGTGGGTGCCGAAACATGTTGGGATATTCACGGTATCGTAAGTGCATTACATCGGCGGTACCTATGATTTGTGTACCATTTTGAATGCTGCAATATCTTTGTTGCAATCTTGTGATATATTGCGGTACATGGTGCGACATCATACATATTTTAAGGTGATATGTTATCCTACTTTTTAAAACATATAGAGTACGTTTTGTCTGTGACATTTTGGTGGTAAGGTAGTTATAAGGACTTAGTGGTAGGGTTAGGTTCCTGGCGGGATCGTCCTTATCAGGACGTTTAGTCCTGCATTTTTGTAGGTAGGATCTTTAGTAGGGATCTACTTTATGGTCTGTTTCACCTTATGTGGTACTTTACCTTTCCCTCCTACATTTTGTCCTTATTACATATAATTTTCCTATCACCATATATCCAGAGATGTTAGGGTGATCACTTTCTATTATAAAACTGTGACTTTTTCATTTGAATATTTATTTTTAATATTACTTAATAAAAGTAAAATTTTAATTAAGTGCACTTTCCAAATATCTAGTTTTCGCTTTATATACGTGTTTGGAACCTGTACCTACCTTAAATTGAACCTGTTTGTAGGTATTTTTTTTTCAATGTTTAAATTGAACAGTTTTTTTCGGAAATGCGTTTAAAATTTTGCGTTTGCGTTCGCATGGGTAAAATATTAATGAAGATACTCTTGTTACATATCTCGTGAAAGCCTGTACAGTTCTGAGTAGAATGGTGTTTATTTTGCTTTTCTAGTCCGAGCTATGAGGAGAAATTTAAAGGCAGGCAACACCAAAATTTACACTTTTTCCGAACTTTGAAAATCAATAAAAGAAAATTCTAGAATTTTTTCTTCTTCACATTTTGTATTCTCTGACACACTACTACCAAATAACAAAACCTCAAAAGAATTAAAAATATAGAGGTAAAAATCATTGGTTCACTTGACACGGAATGACCCTACTAGATTCATTTAGAAAGGGATGCAGCACTAAACCAGTGATTTGTCTCTTTCATTCTCAGGATTAGTTTGGTTCCAGAAATTGGAGCCCCATCTCTCACAAAGTAATGGCGTTTCTTAGATATGCTATCACTTTATAAGATGGGATAAGAAATCCCTTTAATTCTAGTCCAAATTGTGAAGCAAGGCTGTGCCCTCAATTAGTGTTGCCAAATAGTAGAAAATCCACAGCACACCTAGGATGTTTTTGTGAAGAAAGTGTTTTATTCACACATTAGGTATATAACAGGTTATAGCTTTCTTTATGATATCTCATAAAGTATGCAAGGTAGAAGTGATACAGTAAAAATCCCACGGTCTGATATTCTGGCCTGTTGGGCCTTCGTTAAGGTACCTATCCATTGGGAAACAGGAGCCAGAAGCACTCCTAGGTGTGCCGTGGATTTTCTACTATTTGGACTATTAGCCTTGGGATGTTTGCACTAAGCACCCACACTCCTATCCAGGTGTACGGCACCATCACTTCTACAATCAGTTTTGCCAGTTATGGAATACCAATACCAATGCAGATTAAGGCAATTTATCTTTAGGTTCTACTCGCAGACCTAAAGGAACTCCTTCTTACAAGGTACGTTACAGTGACAGAGTATTGACTCCAAACCATATTCTTTAGGGGAGAAAACCTGTGTAATATACATGGCTGTGGAGTCGGTAAGCCAAATCTCAGACTCCGGCTCCTCAATTTCCCCAACGCTGACTTTCTTCTATATGGCGCACGTTTAAAGGGAACCTGTCACATAGGTTATGCCCCCTTTGCTGAGGACAGCACAAGCTAGTGACAGACCTTCTGTTTCCAGCGCTGTGCCCCTTATTCTGTAAGATGCAGTAGTTTTAGAACATTTACCCCTCAAATCTTATTCATGAGCAGGTGTTAGCTCCACCCACCAAAGGTTAGCTCCACCAACTGACAGTTATCCACATGTTTCTACCTATTCAAAGTAATAGGTTTGTCAGTTGAGGTGGGCAGGGCTAGCCTTATATGGGCAGAGTTTGAAAAACACTCTGAAGGACTCTTCAAATGACTCTTCTTGCTGAAAACTGCAGATTTGAGCATTGAATACACAAAAACTCCAGCATCTTACAAAATAAGGGGCACAGTGCTGGAAACAGCAGGTCTGACGCTGGCTTGTTCGGTCCTCAGCCAGAAGGGCAAAAACTATGTGACAGATTCCCTTTAAGTGATAACTTTATTGTAGTAAAATGGTAACATCAGGCTTTTTATCACCTTATGATACAATAATCAAGCTACTTAGGTAGAACATACACTGACAAGCAAAATGGTAACAATGTTTTGAACTTTTGACTTTCAGGCTCCATATCTTACCATCCACTACAGCTTTGAACGTGAGACTCCCATCATTTTATAGCCAATCATCTTGGCTGTCTTATACATAAATTTGAGTTGCAAGTATTTAGCATCTGCTTAGTTCTGCAGATTCTTGTCATGTAACTGCATGAATACTTCTTCATGGTTGCTCGAACAAGTGACCTTTTGCTCGTGAATCAGCCTAATAACACACTGAGCTATTAGGAAATGTGAGAACAGGTTGTAATTTGTGGTAACAAGAAGAAAGATTGTCCCACCACCAGGAACAAAAGCGTAACAATGCAGTTACATAATAAGAATCTGGAGAACTAAGCATATGCTAAATTGTTGCAGGACAAAGTTATGTATAAGATATACCAAGATGATTGTGTATAAAATCATGGTAGTCTCACATTCAAAGCTGTAGTGGATGGAGAGATATGGAGCCTGAAAGTCACGAGTTCAAAACATTGTTACCCTTTTGCTTGTAAGTGTAAAATATATATTGGATACAACTTTAGAACACAAAAAACTTTAATACATTATAAATATACAAAATGCTGCAGGAAGTGGGAAAAAGAGTTTTCAACAAAAACGGCCTGAATATCATTTGTGGAGTCTATGAATGTGCTCTGAGAAATAGTATCGCCTCTATCAGATCCTCCTTCATAGATGACCTGAAATCTGATATTATAAGGCTAGGGAATTACCTCTCTACACTGACTTGGGTTGGTGGCAAAGCAGTGACCGAGAAACATCTGTAACAATCTCGGGGTATAAAGGAATTGCCTCAGGCACAGTCAATTCTGATGAACAGTTAAATTCTTCTACTTGTTTGAAAGGAAGTGAAAAAGTTTGCTGATGTCTGGTCAATCTGTTTGCTATGGGAGCGGAATCTTTTCCCCTGCGGCAACACCTTATCTACTCTGTCACTCAAACACTTTTCAAAATTAAACTCCTCCATCTGATGAGGCTAAAGATATGGTAGAAGTAGCACTGGCTAGACCCAATTCCTCTTGCTCTTGGCACTGCATTGAACTAACTGGACCAATATATTTTGGAAGTTGGTTCATTTTATAACGACTCCGACTCCATGACTCCGATTCAACAGCCCTGGTAATATACCTAAGTGCATTAAACCTTAGCATTGTGGACTTTATTTGCCTAAATGCATACAATACAGTTATCCACATATTGTTTTTTTAAATGTTTGAATGGAACCTGTCAAATTAAACATGCTACCTGATCTGTGGACAGCATGTTACAGAGCAGGATGAGCTGAGCAGATTGATATATAACCTTGTGGGAAAAGATTCTGTGGACATTGTAATTTATTCATTTAAAGGGGTTTTACCATGAAGTAAAATCCTCTTCACTGGCCGCAGCTAGCCAACTGTGCATGTCAATGAGGAGGGTGGCGCTTGCCGTAGTCTTTTCCATTTACTTCTGTGGGACCTTCCCAACACAGCCAAGCACACACACACTCAGCTTTCTTAGGAAGCTGCCATAGAAGTAAATAAAGAGGACAGCCACAAGTGGCACCCTCCTTATTCACATGCAAGATTAGCTGTGAGTGACCAGTGCACTAGTTTACACTTTGTGGTAAAACCCCTTTAAATTCCTTATTATTCACGGTTAACCCCTTATCGCTGGAGCCAGTTTTGGTCTTCCTGACAGAGCCCCGGTTTTAAAATCTAACATGTCACTTTATGTGAGAATAACTTTTTGACACTTTTACCTATCCAAGTGATTCAGAGATTGTTTTCTCGTGAGACAGTATGCTTTAAGTTAGTAATAAATTTTTGTCCATGTAATCCTTGTTAATTTGTAAAAATATTAAAATATAATGAAAATTAGCAATTTTCAAAGTTCAAAAATTTCTGCGTGTAGGACAGATAGTTATTCCGCTCCGCTTGTGAGCTCGCAAGATCACCATGACTTACCCATACATCAGTTTGCGGGAACCCCTACCCGACCTTGATGTATGGGTACGTCAAATGTTGGTAAGGGGTTAAGGAGTCTAGTAGGCGGTGTAATCAGTGTTTGACAGAATTTTCATGTGTGTGTGTGCAGACAGAAGTACCTGTCAATCACTGATAACACAGACTAATAAACCCAGAATAAGTAGTAAGTTAAATTAATAAAATACAATGTCTATTGACTCTTTCCCTACAAAACTATATATCAATCTGCTCAGCTTCTCCTGCTCTATAACATGCTTCTGGCAGATCAGATAGCATTTCCAATGTGACAGGTTCCCTTTAATGCAGATTTTATATTTAAGTTATAATAAAGGAGCTACAGCTTTATCCATGAAAGTCATCAGATCATAGGCTGTAATGATATTTCAGATGTCTCACCATCAATATGTGAGACCATGCTTTCAGTGTGAATTTGCCCACTGATTTAGTTGTAAGAATGTACATATAGTGTGGCACAGCCATAGGCTTTAACCCCTTCATGACATTGGACTTAAAGGGGATGTATCGCTTCCTTAGTTTGGCTGATTCATACTGCTCTCAGCTTCTCAACTCTCGAAATGCAGGGGCGTTTCTTCCCCTCCCAGCTGGGTTACATCATCCCCCCCCCTCCCGCTCTCTGAGTCCACGTGTCACTGTGTCTTTCCCTATGCAGTCTTATTTTGTAAGAGCTGTATACATACCACAGGCTGCATTCAATCTAGACTGAGCAACTGATCTCTTCTCCTCTCACAGCTGGAGATTTGTTACAGCTTTCTATGAACAGCACAGATCTCCCTTCTATGCAGGAGAGTTAGGCACCGGGACAAAACTTATGTTTTCTCATTGTAGAATCTGTTGCAGTCTGTTTCTGCTAGGTGTGGAGAGAGAAAATGCTACGGCCCCTAACTCCGGCAGGGATCGACACAAATTGTGCTGTTTCCTGATTGTGTAAGCCCTTCAGTGTAATTCTGTTTCTTCTGGCTGTATAAAGTGAAAATGTGCCGGTCCCTTACTCTGAGTGAGAGACACAGCTCCGTGAATACGACCGGGGGCTGTACAGAATGTAAATGAGCTCTCAGCTAGTGAAATGCAAGGAGGAGGGATCCGGAGGGATCTGACCACCACTTGGTATCCGTGTAAACAAAAACACAAGATAAGGAATACTGTGAATACAAGACAGCTTTGCTAATGACATCCAATTGCAAAGTTGCTTGTTTTCACTGTCCCCTTATTCTGAAGACCATTTAATGAAATGATAAAACCCCTTTAAAGGGGTTTTGCCACGATGTAATGTTGACGTGGGATCCTCCAAAATGGGTATTTAATCACTTTTCTAAATATATGTCATTACAAAAAGTGAAGCCTGTGAGAGCTACAGCTTTCTTTACAAGCCCTTAGTTACTTAAAAGTTTGCATTAGACACGACCAGGAGAGCTGACAGGCCGTGCTTGTGTATTTACACTTCTTATCTGATGACAGGGAACGTGAATGAGCTTGCAAAGGGCTGTGGAGAAAGATGTTGTGTCTTTTGTATAGAGAATCCACTGGTTCTAATGTAATTATTTGAGTACACATTGCACAAGCTCACTACTGCTCATCCCCCTCCCTCTCCCCTGTGAGGCTGCTGTGCTTTGTTTATAGTCTCTCCAGAGCAGATTAAGAGCTAATGAACTCACTTCCTGGCAAAACCTCTTTAAAGTTTATGTCCAAGTCTTGTAGGGGTTAACGCAAATGGATGTAAACTTACATCAAGATGATCGCGTGAACTCTAAAAACAGAGGTTGCATGATTGCTGCGGGAAATCATCTGTTTATTACAGCTGACATTCTGCAGTAATGATCGACGATTAACCCATTAGCTGCCGTGATCAATCGCAATTGCGGCAGCTAAGAGAAAGACACAGACGGAGACATGTATGAATCGAATGTATCGAAGTTCATTCTCTCATCTTTTTTTCAGTGTCAAATGTGCCTGAATGTATGAAAGTGATTTTTGAGCGTTCATAAATGGTGTCTAAAGTTCACTGCACCTTGCCTGTGTGTTACGTGCATTACGGAACTTAGGCGCATTAGTGTGTTTAACACTGCTGGCAATATGAAACACGTATTGACATTCACATGAGTGATTGCCGCTGCGTGTTTGCATCATATCTGTCGGGTCCGTCATTCAGATGCGCTCCAAGAAATTACATGTAATTTCTTGGAGCGCATCCGAAAGACGGACCCGACAGACGCGATGCAAACACACAGCGGCGATCACTCATGTGAACGCTGGCGCGTGTTTCACATTGCCGGCAGTTTTAAACACACTGCCAATTGTTAGACGCGTGTCTGGGTCGGTTCACAAAAGCATATATTCACACGGACACAAGACGCTGTGTGAACATACCCTTATACCGAATGGTGACCGATGTAAAAAATAAAATTAACACTACCAGGATTGTTGTTTTTTGTTCATAACGCCTCACAAAAACCTTAAAACGTGATCACAGCGTCATATGAACCCCAATAATGGTACTGCAGCTCTGTATACAGTAAAATAAAAAAGTGATGGCTATCAGACTATGACGACATAAAAGCAATTTTTTATAAACGCATTTCTATTGTGTAAAAATAAGAAAACATAAAACTATATAAAATTTATAATCATTGTTTTTGTCCCGCCCTGCATAGTAAAGTTACCCGTATTTATACCACGGCAAGCTTTGGAAAAATGAAACCCAAATAACAATGTGGGTGTTTTTATTTTTTTATTTTATTTTTTATTTTTGTGGCCCAATGCTAAAAAAAAAAAAACTGTGGAACACCTGTTTGCCCAAAATGCACAATACACCCCTAGATCCATGAGAGGTGCTGAATCCAAAATGGGGCGACTTCTTGAAGGTTTTACCTGTTCTTTAGGGGCTTGGCAGAGGCGACATGGCACACACCCACAAGCCTTCCAAATAGCGCTCCCTCCCTTTCATGTCCTGCCATGCGCCCAAACAGGAGTTTTCACCCACATATAGGGTATTGCCGAAATTAGAAAAAATTTTGAGATGCTTTTTTCCCAGGTTTTCCTTTGAAAAAAAAAAAGAACTTTTTAAACTAAATTGCAGTTGTTGGGGAAAAATAAATACATTTTATTTTCACAAAAAAATTTGTGACATACCTGTGGGATCGATATACTCACTACACCCATGGATATATTCCTTAAGGGTGTAGTATCTAATATGGTGTTTATTAAGTTTTAGAACTTAGGGTGCCCGCGAACCTGTAATGGCGCCCAAAGAAAATTGTAATGAAAATTAGGCCCAAAAAGCTATTCGGGGTTGGGGTTTGAGCCTTTTTCACACTGGGCGCAGATCTCTTGTCTATCATAAACCACTTTTGCAGTGACTTTTTCATTTGTAAATATTCTTCGCACTTTTTCCCAATCTAAGGATGCTTGCGTCTAGGTTTCCCCTCCCGTTTACGTTGACTTTGGTGAATTGATGTTTTTAAACTCACCTAAAATTTACTGCTGATAATATGATAGAGGACTCTGAGTCTGGGGGTTAAACTGTATAGGCTTCGTCATCATTTTCATGACAGCAGTACACAACCCCCCCCTTGAACTGCGTCTTCAAACCCCCATTAAAAGTTTGCCAACGGAAAAGTAAAATTTCCTCCCCCCTTGTAATTACTCAATGTAATACCTCTATTCCTTGCAAACACAGGTGAAAGAAAAAAATGCACCCAATCATTCTCTACTCAGATCAATAGATTACGGAGGGTGTTTCTGAACTGAGGGGGCTTCAATGCACCCATGATGATAAAAAAAAAACATTCACTGAGCTATGGATCAATAATGTTAGGTGGTTTGCAGGAATAGGGGGTGGGAGGGCGGGTCTTTGCCTGCTTTTGCACAGCAGCGGTAAAAAAATTTTTTAATATAAATTACAAAGTTTAATATAATACAGTTGTAACCCCTATAACAAATAAAAAGATTGTCCCGGAGAACCCCTTTTAAAGGGGTTTTTTCACCACAATGATTAGCTGTTAGCAAACACATTGCTGTTTTGATTTTGCTTTGTTGTGGAGATAAAGGAGATTTTATCTATTGCTTATGTACACAAGTTTCTCAGGATTACTGATCACCTCTCTCTGCTCTGATTGCTCCAAGCAGCCCTGTCCGACCATAGTGAGTCACTCCCTGCTGAGTGATATCAGTTTCAGGCGCTTATTTACTTAAGTTAATGACAAGTTTTAGCCCTTGTCTACGTATATAAATCCAGCATGATGTCATTTTAAAAAGGATCCGAAAAGGAATAGAAAGGTGATTCCCCAATCACTGCTATAAAAACTACCCCCAGCCGACCAGGAAGTTGAAGTTGCCGTATTCTGTGAAGCAACATGGGGGGAACCCCCCTTTTTTAAAAAAAATAGGTTTTTTAAATTACATATTTTTACGCAAAAGTTCATTAGTGGGAGAAAAAACAGCTGCAAAACTGGGGTGCAAATAATAGTTTTGAAAAGTGTTCTCTTTAGTGCGTTGATATTGGGAGTCTTTCTCTGGTCCCCGGGCATATCAAGGCAGTTTGGCACAGTGGCTTCTTAAGAGACAAGAGAGGTTGCCAGCCCCAACATCGATTCCCCGGGCTGCACGCTGCTCGCGGGAAAGCATCAGCCCTTTTGAGGTAAACAAAAAGATATTGCCAGCAACTCCTAGACCCATGAAAGTGAAGACCTTTATTACAAAATTTTACAAATGGGGAAAAACCGATGGTAGCGTAGAGCTTACCGTTTGGGTCTTCCGACCCTTAATCAACATGTTAATATTTAAAAAACTCCCCTTAATACCTAAATAAAAAGGGGATACATAGGTCCCGTGGAAAATCATGGACGCAAGCGTGCCCCGGACCCGCGCTGCTAAACGAACCTAACTGTCGCGCTAGTGGAGAAACCCCCGCAAGTTGCGATGTTAGGACGCACGATAAAGTCAGCCCCGCAACATCGCGATCTCGCAAAGGGAGGAAAGCCAGGAGGGGGTTCCCCGACCCATCCGAAGTCACTCAATAAGAGCGACTTCAAAAAAGGGGGAAAGACCCATACCCTGACCTCACAGTTGTCAACATAGGTTCATTCCCAAATAAACGCGAACAGTGGTGCGAGGCACAGACAAAGACCCTGACTGCAATCCATTTTACCACTGTAAAAACTAAAAAGTTTAAAATATGAGAAAAATTACAAAATAAAAATAATAATGAAAGCTTAATAACATAAAAATAAAACAAAAGGTTTTTTCTTTGAAAAGACCACCAAAAAGCATTTTAAAATGAGTTGTAAAATATGAAGGGGTATGTTGAAAATATCACAATGCACAAAAAAAAAAAAAAAAAAAAAATTTAAAAAAAAATAAATAAAAAATTAAATGCTTTGTAATTTTATTTCAAAAATGAAAAAAACATTTCTTAGTGGTTTTTAAACCCAAAAAGGGTACTTTAAATATTTAATAAATGATCAAAAGCCCCCTGTTTTTGAGTTTATTTTCAAGTTTTACCCCTCGAATCCCAAACTAACCTTTTTAATGGAAAAAGATTCAAAATTTTTAAAATTGGGAAATTATGACAACTAAAAATGCGGAAGCCCCTGTTAGGTGCGAGTTGATGGTTTTATTATCCCATTTGATTTTTAATAACGGGTCTTAAATTTGCGAGATTTACATCCTACATAATTTATTGCCGACCCAACTTTTATATAAATAATCCCTTGTTTCAATTCATTATTTTTTTATATAAAAAGTTGTGTTTATTTTTAAAAGTTGAGTAGTACTACAAAAATTTCAGGTTTTAAAGGATGCCCCCCCCAAAACTATAAAAACCCTTTTTTTTGAAGCCCGGTATTTGACTGGCTCAGAGGTTAACAAAATTGGGGGAAAATTTTTTCCCCTGTTTTGGGTTTCCCGGCAACAACACACAATTTTTTAAAAAGTTCCCCCAAAAAAGGATCCTGTTTTTAAGACGGGGGGGGGGAAAATTTGAAAAAAATTTCACGGTTTGATTAAATCCCCCAATTGAAATCAACACAAAATGTGGGGGGAACATTTTTTTCTTCCATTTACGTCTTTTCCCTTTTGGGACAGTAAAAGAACGTGTTTTATCAAATTTTTTTTTGCTCGATCCAAAAACCCTTTCCCGGGAACCACGAGCAGATGCGTGGCAATCTGTTGGGGCCCCTGAATAATCATTGGTCAGAGCAAATTTTGTTTAGCTTTTGGCTCCCCCCACCGGAATAGCCAAATTGGGGTGCTTGAGTGGTTACTAAAAAAGTAAAATAGTTTACCCGCCACCTCCTTTCTATGAGTCTTTGTGGGATATTGCACCTGAAAAAACCCCCCAAAATCAAATCCCAAAAATGTTTAGACGTTTTAGATGTATAAGTGAAAAATAAGTTAAAGGATTTTTTTAAAGTGTCGTGAAAAAGTGGGACGGCAACACCGGGGCCCGCCAAATAAATAGAGGTATCTATGTATCGGGCCCTAACTCCCCACAGCAAAAAAAGGTTAGTCAGAAAAAAAAATAAGAAATTCCCACCCAAAACATCACCAAAAATTGGCTAAAAAAGGCGAAAATTTGGCACCCATACTTACCCCTGCTTGTAAATAGAAAGTCTTTTTTAAAAAGGAAAAATTTTTGTTCTTAAAAAAGAAGTTACATTTTTGTGCTTTTTTTCACAGTAGATAGGTACTAAACCTTTAAGATGGAAATCAAGGGCTTTAAAAACATCCCAAGGTATACGGTGAAAATGACTCGTCACAGCCAAGCCAACAAAATTAGAAACCCATTTTTTTCGATAAATTGACCAAAACCGTTTGAGTCCGTAAGAAACCGCACTCGATTTACAAACGGCTTTTAACTGGACGTCGAGCCATTGCATAAGCGTTCAACAAAAAAACCCCCCCCCCCGATTTTCGATGGACCTTTGGGGGGGGAAGTTTTTTTATGACCTTGGGGGAAACCCTAAAGTAGTGGAATTGTGGAGTAGAATCTTATAATCGGGTTCCCCGTCAGTTAATATATGTAAAAACTCCTTCCAATTATTTTTTGCAATTTTTTTCAAAATTTTTTGATGGATTAAAGGAGAGTTTTTTATAAGTCTGGAATCTAATAATAATTGACCTATCTGCAAGATGTTTTTTTTATTTATAATTTTCCACACACCCTTATCGCCATCTTTACTGTAAATCTTGCATTTTTTTTGGGTATCCCCCAAAGTTTCGTTGTCTACGAGAAAAATTGGTTTTTTATGGAAGAAAATTTGAACAAAGACGTTTTAAATCTTGTTTTAAACCCTTAATTTGGAAAAATTCCCTCCTTGAGTTCTTGCCCGAAACCGGGTAAAAAGTGGGTTTTTTGTGAAAAGTTGAGAAAGGCTCTATAATTTTATTTTTTAATGTTTCAATCCTGTAAATTTATTAACCTTTGTTCAAAAAACACAAACCCTTATATTCATTTATGGGTTTTACTTGTACATAGTGGCGAATTGTCCGGTTCAATCCCAAAAAAAGTCGTTTCACAGCTAAACCCAAAAAAACATTGACCTTTTTAGATAGAAAAAGTTAGGGGGATTGATCAGACAAAATTAAAGCCAAGCTTCAAAACTTCCCGTTTTTGGGAGAAAAAATGGTCATCAAATTCAAAAATATCTAACCTGGTTGGGAGTCCCTTTTCTTGTTTTGACAATCCTTTTAACCACCGGGGTGTTTGGTCCTCCCTTCTAATCGTTTTTGTTTTTCTTTTGGGGCGCCCATGGGGTTTCCCCTGCTGTTGAGTCGCGAAACTCCCAAATCTTTTAAACTTTATCAGATTGGTAGTATTGACCGACGACTCTGAGCTGAAGCTCACCCTTTGGATTTACTCCCTTTCTTGGGTATCCAGGGTTTGGTTTAAGGGTTGATCTGGAGTGCTGGAATTATCCTGGGGTTGCCAATTGTAAACGCAATCATTATCGTAGTCCGATGTATCTCGTTTAAATTTGCGTTTCTTAGTTGCCATTATTGTTGCCTCCAATGTGGATACATTCTTATCAATTTTTTCATGCATTTGTTTGTATTTGTTAATTGCATACTTTAAGTTTGTGCTCCCAAAATTTTGGGTCTGGTCTGGATTGTTCTAGCTTCTGTTTCTTTCTTCAATGATCAGACCCCAAATTTTTTGAGCGGCTAACAGGATTTTATTCCCTTTTTTCAAGAATGTACAGAAAAGACGAATGTAGGATCTTGCGTAACCCCCAAGCCTCGTGGTACCATTTTTTTTGCAAATTGTGCAATTTGTGAAGTCCCACCATTTGGTTCCCCCTGCATAAGCGCTTTCTCTAAAATTTTCTAAGCCCTTAGGCATTCCGAATTATGTTTGGGCAGCGGTTCTTTCACTTCAAAAACTTGTGCTACCTTTTCTTTTCTGTTTACACGGTAAAAAAAAAGCCATATTGGCAACACAAAAAAAAAAAAACTTTCAATAGTTGTCACCCCATATTTTAATGAAATATAAGTTTTGGATATTTACATGTAAAAATCTCACAATTGTGTGGGGGTGCACGGCTTTAACAAAAGCAAGAACAAGGAGGTGCCAGCCCACCACCAAAATTCCGGGTGCACGGTCTCGCTGGAAGCATCAGTCCCCTGAGGGAAACAAAAAAAAATTTTGCCCAAAATCCTAGATCCCTGAAAGTGAAAATCCTTTATTACAAAAATTACAACAGGTGACAAACGTGGTAGCAGTAAACTTACGCGTTTGGGTCATTCCCGACCCCTTAATCATAGCATGATTTCATATTTTACCAAAATGCCTTATTACCTAATAACAAGGATACTAGTTTCACCTGGGAAAAATCATGGACGCAAGAGGTGCCCCCGGGCCCCGCGCATGCGTAAACCAACCTAACTGATCGCGCTGTGAGAGAACCCCAGAGTTCGCGATGTTACGGACGTCACGATGACGTCAGCCCCGCAACATCGCGATCTCGCAAGAAGGCAGGTAAGCCAGGACGGTCTCCGCACACCATCCGAAGTCACATCAATTAAGAGCGACTTCAGAAAAGCGTAAAGAGCCATATCCTGACCTCCACAGTTGTCAACCATAGGTGCTCATTCCCAATAAACGCGAACTGGTGCTGAGCAGCACAGAGCAATAAGAGCCCTGACTGCAATCCACATTATCCCTTTTGAAAAACTGAAAAATAAAATATATGAAAAATATACAAAAATGAAAATAATAATGTAAATGCATAATAACATCAAAATAAAACAAAAGGATATAGATGTGGAGGGCATCCTTGTAAAACCTGTAAATTTGTAGTATCTACTCAGACTTTTACAAATAATACACAGACTTTTTATATAAAACAATATATGAATATACAGGAGTTATTTATATAATAAGATGTAGTCTGTGTCAATTAAATTATGTAGGATGTACATCTCGCAAATTTAAGACCCGTATATTAGAACATCTAAATGGTATAATAAATCCATCAACTCGCACCTTATCAGGAGCTTCTCGACACTTTGTAGATTGTCATAATTCCAATTTACAGAATTTTGAATCATTTGCCATTGAAAAGGTTAGTTTGGGATTACGAGGAGGTAATCTTGAATATAAACTCAAAGACAGGGAGGCTTATTGGATCTATTTATTAAATTCTATAGTACCATTTGGCTTAAACGCACGTAATGAAGTGTTGTTTCATTATTGAAGTATATATACAAATGCATTTAATATTTTTTTTTTTTTTTTTTTGTGCATTTGTGATATTGTCAACATACCTCCTTGCATATTATACATCTGCATGTTATAAGTGCTTTTGGCTGGTCTTTGCATAAGAAAATCCTTCTGTTTTATTTTGATGTTATTAAGCATTTACACTATTATTTTCATTTTGTATATTTTTCATCACATTTTATCTTTTCAGTTTTTCACAGTGGATAAAAGTGGATTTCAGCAGGGCTCTTTGATCTCGTGCTGCTCGCACCACTGTTCGCGTTTATTGGGAATGAGCACCTATGGTTGACAACTGTGGAGGTCAGGATATGGCTCTTTACGCTTTTCTGAAGTCGCTCTTAATTGATGTGACTTCGGATGGTGTGCGGAGACCGTCCTGGCTTACCTGCCTTCTTGCGAGATCGCGATGTTGCGGGGCTGACGTCATCGTGACGTCCGTAACATCACGATACTGCTGGGTGTTCTCTCACTAGCGCGAAACAGTTAGTTGCGTTATCGCATGCGCGGGAGTCCGGGGCACCTGCTTGCGTCCATGATTTTTCCACAGGTGAGCACTATGTATCCTTGTTATTTAGGTATATAAGGCAGTTGGTCTAATATGTAATCATGCTATGATTAAGGGTCGGGAATGACTCGAAACGCGTAAGCTCTACTGCTACCATCGTGTTGTCACCATGTTGTAACTTTTGTAATAAAGGATCTTCAGCTTTCATGGATCTAGGAGTTGCTGGCAATATCTTTTTTGTTTACAGTGGCTTCTTGTACTATTCTGGACTTAGCCAGCTTTAATCTTTAAACACCTGTGGTCAAAATTTTACAGTTCATCGGGCAAAAGTATAGCACAAACATTAAGCCATTTGACCACTAACTATACATTAAAATTCCCTCACTAAAACATTCTGAGCCTACTGCCTGTAACGACCGCAGATAGTGGATCAACCGAGCCACCACATGCGATGATATAAGTTGCACCAGGGAGCGGAGTCTAAGGGCTTGTTCACACGGAGTTTTCACCCCGTGTTACAAGCGCTTTATAGATCAGTCTTGGGGACCGACTTGAAAAGAATTGCGTGTCAATTCTTTTCAAGACGGACCCCAACGCCGCTTTTGAAACACAAAGCGGCGATCCCTCATCTGAACGCCGCTGCGTATTCCTAATAGCGAGCAGTGATAAAGTCACTGCTAATTGTTAGATCCATCTTGGGGTCTGCTCTGTCGGTCCCCAAGACGGATCTACAAAGCGCTTGTAACACGGAGTGAAAACTTTGTTTTCACCAGAGCCCGGTGTAAGACAAGGCTTGCTGCAGCAGACAACCCAGAGGTCGCTACCCCTGGCACGACTTGCATGTGGTGGTGGCCGAGGTATAATGAGGTACAGGATCGTTAAGAAGGCTCATAGTCGGGGACACGCAGGAAGGTCATGGCAGGCGGCACGGTTCATAGTCAAGGGACAGAGGCAAGAAGATCTGGTACACGGTATAGCCAATAACACAATAAGGAATACAGGTAACGCTATCTCTTAGGCTATGTTCACATGGCTTAACTGCGGGACGTAATTACGCCCCGCAATTACGCCGTGTGGCCGGGAGCGGGGGAGGGAGCGGGGGGCCGGCACTTCGCCGGCCCATAGACAATCATTACTAGCGGCGCGGATACGCCGCTGGTAATTCACATGTCACTTATCTCCCCGCCCGGCGGATTCGCCGAGCACGGAGAGGAGACGTAATCCATAGTTCTCTATGAGATCTGTGGATTACCGTAATGACTGGGACGTATTCCAGCCGTAATTGGCGCACTTCGGCGCGTAATTACGGACCGAAATATGGCCCATTTTAAGCCGTGTGAACATGGCCTTAGACACAATGCACTGAAGATCTGGCAGGGAGGTCAGGGAGTAGCAGGGTAATATAGCATCAGTGCCCAGCAGCAATCCAATTACCGGCTTGCTGGCCCTTTAAATTTCACAGAGCCGACGCGTTCACGCCCTAGGGAACGGTGGAGCATACGCCGGCTGGCAGAGACAGCGCAGGGAATGAGGAGAGGTGAGTGACGGATGCGGGGAGCAGACACCACGAGTGCGCTCGCGCTGGGACGTGGCTCCACTCGGGGAGATAGGAGCAAGTACTGGGGGTACGGGTGCGACTGCGACCCGATTTTGGGTCGCGGGGGTATCTGTAAGGGCTTGTTCACACGGAGTTTTCACTCCGTATTAACAAGCGCTTTTAGATCCGTCTTGGGGACCCAGAGACGGATATAAACAATTACAGTGAGATTATCACTGCGGGCCATGAGGAAGACGCAGCGGCGTTCACATGAGAGATCGCCGCTGCGTGTTCCATAGCGCAGCTCGGGTCCGCTTTAAAAAAATTTGCCCATCACAAACAAACAGAATTCACACCAATGAGTTTCGGCCCCTGCCCCCACATGTCAGCAATACTCGTTCTTTCCAGGCTGGTGCCTTGTTTGAAGAACTGACATAATCCCAAAAAGAACTCTACTTCTTTGCCTTTTACCTAATGAAACTCAAGATCTACAGTGATCTTGAACATCTCCCCCTCATTGGATTCTTCTCCAGGTTTATTATGCTTTTACTAGCCACTAAATCAGATTTTATTGAGTTTTGGAAGGAAAGTGTAAAGCACATTCTATATATAACTGGCAAGTAATTAATGGTGATAAGTAAATATGGCTAAAAGCATGTTTTAAAAGTGAGCTCTGTATACAATTTATTGGATTTCATTGGCTTTTAGTGGAGTCTTTAGAGTTAACAATCCTAGACTTTGAGAAGTTTACAACTCATAAAAATCACTGAAAAAAAAAGAGTTTTGCCAATAGTAGTATATGATTAATAAGAGGGGGAGTAATGAACTATTTGTTTTTAATTGTATTTTTAATAGGTGTTAATCATGTTTTCATTCAATCTAAAAAACTAGAATTAGCAGGTATGGTATTCTGTAATATAGCAGACGGCAATTATACCCGCTGTTAAAAGGTGTGTTCCGGGATCTAAGAATGCTCGTTGGTCTCACCAAGGATAATTAAAAATAGAATATAAAGCTCATACTTCCCTACCGATCGGCCTGCATCAGTCCCAACGCCGGTCCGTACATCCTCACAGTAGCCAGTGAACGATCTTCATTCACATGACAGCTGCAGCCAATGGCCACAGAGATCACGTGCATGGAGCTGAGAGACGGGAGCAAGCAGAGGTGGCGGGTCTCAGGCAGGTGGTAAACTGGCATAGTGGCAGATACCGCAGCAGGTAGAAGACTGGTGGGGTGGCAGGTACAACAGCATGTACTCGAAACAGGCGACAGCAAAATGGGACAGCAGCAAAACAGAGGGCAGGATCAATGTAGGAACATCAATAATGAACTGACAGAGCACAGGCAGGAAGTCCCTTAAGTCCCCGGAGTTTACCAGGCATTGGCCAGATAATTAGGTACTGGCCCTTTAAACCTGAGACAGTGCGTGCGGCCCCGGGAAGGTGTGTGCGCGCGCATCGGTCACAGGCAGGAGACGAGAGCAAAGCAGGAGTGCAGAGAGGTAAGATGCCAGCAGGGAGGGAGCAGCACCGATACGAGCACGCCCGCGATTCTGAAAAAGGGGACCCTGGCAGCATCAGTACTTCCCCCACACAAGAGGGTCCACAAAGACAAAGAGTGGCGGCAGGGAAAGGGGGGGGGGTTGCCCAGATGGGGGTGCTTGAGGGAGGGAAACATTGCTGCCCCATTGGGTAATCTCACCTTTTTCCAATCC
>JAODAL010043352.1:0-33929 GCA_025379985.1 Phyllomedusa bahiana | reverse complement strand
AAAAAAATTGGATCATAATTAACTGTTTTAGAGTACCCTGGGGGTGATTTAAAGACACGGGTCAAAACCCAAAACCTTAAACAAAGAAAGAGTAACAAAAGCTAACACTAGGGGAAGTTAAGAAAATGTTGGTAATAAACAGTTTGTCGAACTGAACGTACAGACGGGAAATGGAAAAAAAGCAATTACAAGATTCACCCTGATCACAAAGGCAATATAAGATCTTTTTCCACAGTTGCTTTGGGTTGCATGGCTTGTCTGACCTTAAAAGTTTATTTTTATTTACTTCCCAGTTTATTCTTTTTAAATCTAAGGTCATGAATTAAATATCTTTATCTAGTTAGTTTTTTTTTTTTCTAGTAGAAATGTATCTTCCTTGTTGAACTTATAAATAGCAAAACCATTTATAACTTAGTCTCATTGATCTCAAATATCAAAGTGTTGTATCAAGTTTCAGTTACTTGAATTAGGGGAGTTGCCTCAGCTCTGGGGCGTAAATAAAATGTATAAAGCCCTATAGCAAGATGAGATGGACCCCTCCACCTTCTGACAGGAACCTGGAACAGCAGAATAAATAGCAATAATTAAATCTGTATATAATATCACCATGTATTAGTGAAATCATATAGTATTGGCCAGATACACAAAGGGAGACATGTATGATCGGGTTTTTCACCCTTTTCTGGTGTAAAATGTGCCCAAGTGAGCAGCCTACGATGTTTAATGCACACTTTCTAATGTGCCGAACATGAGCGGTTGTTCTGGGGACGTGACACACCACACTCGTAATATTAGACACATATATGAATGTGGTTCGGCTAAACTAGACGCATTTCTGCTCAAACAGGCAGATCTATTTCAATGTGATCTGCCTGAGGCCAAGGAGTCGAAGTGGAGCTAGATTTGTTGTTATGGAAAAAAATGTCCAATATTTCGGAACTTACACCAGTACAATAATAAAAAAGTAATTTCTGATAATGATCAAACTGTATAAAATTTAATTATTTAAATGTAATAAAAAATGTACTCATATAAAATTAATTAAAAAATATATAATACTCAAAAATATAAAAATACCTCCTATAAAATGTATTTAAATTTAATAGAATCAAAAACAAATTTTACATTTAGCAACCCACTGATTATGTTGTTCAGATTTTTATTTTCTTATTTTTACTCCATTAAATTTGAAATTTATTTTTGCAGCTCTCACCCTTTATTCTACATATAGCAAGAGCTAGTACACCACAGGTCTAGCTGGGACCTGTGGTCCACCAAGCAAGACCCGTACCATATTTTTTTATTTCATGACATGCTATTCTAAAGACTTTTCTTTTTTTTTCCACCCTATCTTTTAAACCTTTATAAATGTTAGGGCATTACTAATGAAACCTAAGTTACCCATAAGGGCCCCTTTTCACATAGGGGGCCCGTCGAACTTTGACCACCCCATTTTAACAATCACAAAAAAAAAAACCCATTTTCCATCATTGGGTTGCATTATACCCCGAAAACGGGCCCTCGAAAATTTTCACTTTAAAGGGGCCCCCCCCCTTCAACTTTGTCTCCCAAAGGTCCCCCAAATTTTCCTTAAAAAGCTTTAGCAAATCCAAAATTTTACCCACCCCAAATTTATTCCCTCCTGTGTGAAGGCCCTCAACCAAAAATTTTAAATATTTCCAACAAACAAAAAGGGCGGGATTCAAATTTTTTGGAAAAAAGGTTACCAAAATTTTTTGACAGCCCCAATTAAAATAAAAGACCCTTTCCTGTAACACCCCGTTACTTTCCCTTTTAAAGGTTTTTTGTTGGAAATCCATAGGGGGTTGGCAAAACATACAAAAGAAAATTTCCCAAACCCTGGGATTCTGGGGACCGCATGGGGCCCGGTACTCCATTTGGGAAATTGAAAACAGTTTTTGACAGGCGGGCGTGGGCAGGGGTGGCGCGCCCGTTTCGGGGGCCCCCCCCTTCTTCAAGCCGGGTCTGCAAAGCTTACCCCTCAAAATTTAAAAGGTAAGCCCCAGGAGTAGCAAACTAACACCCCACAAAAATAAATAAGGAAAAAAAAACCTCCCTACGAAAAATATTTTTACTTTTTTATAAAAAGGCTCGGGGCCCCCAAATTTTTCATTCTTTGCCAAGCTGGCCCCTAGTGTGCCCATCTTATAGATTCCATTTTTGCCTCAGTTGCAAGGGGAAAGCTTTTCAATTGTTAAATTTTCCCCCACATTAACTTTTCCTTCCCAAATCAGCCCATTTCAGACCTAGACAAAATTGTATTTTTTTCAAAAAAAAGGGTTTTGGCTATGCTCGTTCCCCAAAAACCCATTCCCTTTCCCTTTCATTTTTCTCTAAGTTTTTTTTTTTAAATTTGAAAATCTTATATTACAAAAGGGGGCCATTGACCTTTATTTTTAAAATCCCCTTTGTCGGGGCCCACGTATCCTTCCCGCGGGGGCCCTTTTTCAATTTATACTTGCGTTTTTTTTATCACTGTGAACGCCCCTTTTTAATAGGTATACCCAATTCCCTTTTTTGGGGATGTGATATGGGGTGAACCTTGTTTTTATTGAAATTACAGTTTTTGGCCCAATTTTTAAAGGGATATTTCCCCCTTCCTTTTCAGGATTAAAAAAATCCCCCTTTTTTTGGCTATTGCCCCTTTGATTGTATTTTTTAAACTATTTGACTACCTTTTTACCCCCTTAGGGGTTTTTAATTAAAAAATGGGGGTTTCCCTTAAATGTTTTAAACCAAAACCTTGCTATGGGGCTTCTAAATTTATACTCCAATTTTTTTTTTGATTATTTCTTTAAATTCATTCACAATGTTTTTTAAAATTCCCTGACAAAAGGGGGAAAAATTCCCCCCCTTTCCCTTTTTTTTTTGCCTATGAAAAATACAGACGACCCTATTTCCCCATATTTTTGTGCAAATCCCTTTTCCATATTGGTTCCTGTCAAATCCTTTTTCCCTTTCAAACTTTTTTTATTTTTCCCTTGACTTTGTCTTGTTTTAAAATTTTGTTTGTAGAAAAAAAAAAAATTCCCCCCGGGCCCCCCAAACTCTTGTAAGTTGAACCTTTTTTTTTGGGCCATCAAATTTTTTTTGGGCTTGAATTGCTCTTTTTGTGCAAAACATTATTTTTATCATTTTGGCTTAGTGAATAAATTGGGAAAAAAAACCCCATCCGGGGTTTTTTTCTGCCTAAAACATCAAAGGTAGGGGATACATTTCTGTCTACTGTGGGTGAACCAATAAGGGGATAACCCCATTGATATTTTTCAAACAAATTTTTCCCAAGTGTTTTTTTCCCCAGTACCCTTCCACAGGAAAAAAGATGTAAACCCAACATCCCCGTTTACCAAGGCCCAATAAAATTTTGTGGGGGCCCTTTTTGAGTTTTAAAAAATATTTTGTTTTTTCCCATTGTTTCCCCTAAACGTACTAGCGTAACTCGGCGAAAGGGGGCGAACCCCATGAGGTTCCCTTTGCGTTTTTTAATAATTTTTCCCCCCCGAATTTTAAATAATTCTTTTTTTTTAAAAAACCAATGTCCAAAACAATTTCATGAAAAAAATTGATTTTTTGGTTTGTCAATGTGGGACCCTTCTCCCAGCGCGTTTTCTTGCCCCCTGCATCCCCTCTCTATGTGGTATAGGGGTTAAATGGGGATTTTACATCAAAAAAGTACACATGATACAATTTTTCAAACATCTGTCATTGGTCTAATATTCTTAAGAATTGACCTGTGTCTCTTAGTCCCTGGTGTCCCCCCTTCCCCCGCTTTTTGCGATACGTTTCTACAAACGTACCCAAAATTGGTTTAACAAGGAACCAAAATATCCCGAGACGATGGGTCGTCCCGGGGGATTGGTAAGTGTTTTGGGTAAATTTTTTTGGGACGAGGTTTTAGGTTTTGGGGCCCCGGGGATTTTTACTTTTTTGAACATATTTTTTAAATTTTAAATCATGAAAAATTCCCTTTGTTCAAAAGGCTTCAGAAAGAACCATCTCAATCATTTTACTGTACTTTTAAAGTGGGATTCACATCAAGTTTTTTTATATTAGTTTGGTCATCAATTGTTTTTTTGGCCCTATTTATGTACTGTACCTATTTTGGGGACAAGGGTTTGGCCCCCCCTTTGCCAGCTTTCTTAAATTTTAATTGGTTACCCTTTCCCTTTATTGTTGTAAAGCTACTGTTCTCCTCCTTAGTGATGTTATTTTCTCTTTTTAACCGGGGAAAATTTACCCCATTTTTTTTTTTAACTTTCTGTGGTTATTTATTTTGTTTTAAAAGCATCCGAGCAAAACAATTAAAATTTTCTGGATAAAACTGACTTTTCCCGGGTTATAATTTTTTTAGGGCCCTTTCCCTTCCTCACCTATTGTTTTTTTAAACCATTCCTAAAAAAAACTTTTTAAATTTTGTTTCGTTCAAACAAAATTTAAAAAAAATAAAACATTAAAGAAAAAAAAGGGGCCCACTTCATTCACAGGGACAAAATTTAATCCTTTATAAATTTAATACCTTTTGGGCATCAGTCAATTCTTTGTGAGAGATGTTAACCAACAATCCCTCTGTATCCTGTGTCGTTATTTTTCCTTTGCTTTTACCGCAGTGCGTTTGTCGCGTTGGTTTGGACCAGAGCTGCCTCCAGAGTCCATTTCCCCACTTTGATTGCGCTGCTCTAAAAAATCGGCTGTCTTCGAATTTTTTCTTGTAATAGATCTTAATTGCATACGGTCTTTGGCTACCGCAAAAAACCGGGCTATGCGGTCGCAGCATCGCAGTTGGTAAATATGCTTTTGTATGTTCCTGCCACTTACTATGGATTGCCAACACAACTTAAACGCAAGTAACGGGATGTTACAGATGTGGTCTTATATTTAATGGGACTGTCAATAAATGTTTGGTAACCTTTTGCAACATTTGAATCTGCTTGTTGTTTGTTGGAGTCCCTAGGTCTCCAACCTGTTATTCCATGCAAAAAAGTAGAATGTTCATGCACCTTAGTGGGCCCCCTCTACCTCTGGGACCCATAACAGATGCTATGGCTATAGTTACGCCCACAACTCAGCTATTTAACCTTTTAACAGTGTTTTTTGTCCAAGCTAGACAATATTATTCAATTATGAGGTGTTATGAGTAATGTTACCTAATGTAGCAGGATCGTAAGCTTTATGACTATGTAAACAGCTGCACGAATGTTCACTGCATTTAACCAATTATTACCAGGCCTCAAAGGACCTACCTTAATGACCAGCTTAATGTTTGTCTTTACCTCTCTAATTTTCAGCAGCCAACAGTTTTTTCATTTAAATTGTCATGGCTGTTTCTGACCTTGTTTTATGTGGCGTAGTTTGGGGCCAGATATAAATTGCTGTGTAATTAAAGTGAACATAGGAAATGTATTTTTTATACTGTTATGTCTGCACAATAAAATATTTCATATACTAAAAATAACTTTGATTTTTTTCTGGTTTTCTCTTGTTCTGTCATTAAGTTTATTGCATTTTTTAAATAACATTACGTGTTCACTATTTTATAGCTTTGTACTTTTATAACTTTAAAGTTTAGCAAACCCCTGTATCCTAGTACATTTTACTCCTTGCCAGTATGATAGATACTGCCCTACCAGCAAACTTACTAGCGAGATATGGCTGAGGGTTTCTCCCAATATCTGACAGTGCCCCTATCAAACTGAGAGTCCCTCTTGATTATGCTGCGTTCACAGACAATGGTGATTAAAGGGTTACATTGCTGGGATAGGATTTCCTTTCAAGCCTGTCCATGGTCAAGAGACATGCTCATTCTTAGAGTATGTGGCAATGTAAAGCCAATGACTCTCCTCTACTGCAGTCAAAAAGTGTCACTATAGCCTGGAGTCCTGCACCTCCTATTATTAAAAGAATACAGGCAGTTGTCAAAGATTTTACATCATGAACACAGAGCATTAGTCTTTGATGCATTTACTGTATTTGAGGTACAAAAAAAAAAAACACCTAGAAAACACACTTAAATATAAAATTGCCTCCAAATGCCATTTTAGGAACACACTAGACACATTTTGGATGAACATACCACATGGTTTATAGAAATAGCAGTATATGTTCTGCTTTTTGTAGGTAACATACAAAATCCATATGCAATAAATGTTTTTTGTCTGCCAAAGCTAATTAGTAAGGTGAACATTACATAACTTTACAGGTCTAACACTTTTAAACTGATATGTGTTATCAGAGTAAGAGCCAAGTGTTACTGGATTTAAATCAAACCGTCCAAGCTGAATTTTTATCCTCTGTTAAAAATTCAAGATAGCCTCAGAATTAAACAAGAAGTAAAAATAAAAATCTATTATTCTTTGCTGTCTGGACTACTGTAACTCCCTGCTTATTGGGCTTCCTCTCTGTAAACTCTCCAATCTGTCCTGAATGCAGCAGCCAGGCTCATCTTACCTTCCAGCCGCTATACTGATGCCTCTACCCTGTGTCAGTCACTGCATTGGTTGTCCATTCAGTACAGAATACAAAATAAAATAATCACTTTCACCCATAAAGCTCTCCACAGCACTGCACCTCCCTAAATCTCCTCCTAATTTCTGTCTAATACCCTACCTGGTCTCTCCTCTCTGCTGCTGATATCAGATTACATTCCTCAATCATCCGAACCTCCCATGCACGTTTCCAAGATTTCACACGTGCTGTACCAGTTCTCTGGGACATGCTACTGCAGGTTATTATGCACTATCATAACCTACATAGGTTTAATAGTGCCCTGCAAATACATCTTCTTGGGCAGACCAACTTAGATCTCTAAATGCCAACCCCCCCACTTTACATCACACACATTTCTGTCACTTCCTGTACTTGTGCACTCACAGGCACTTATCTGTATATAGATGTGTTGTCTGAGTGGCTGGTTCATCCAATTTTTATGTAAATTTTTATGTAAACCACCCCATATTTATGAAACATGGCCGGCCCATTGTAAACTTAGCACTTCTCACCCTTTGGCTCACCCATACACCCTAATAGATTGTAAGCTCTTTCAAGCAGGGCCCTCACACCTTGTGCCTCATCTGGAAGTTGCTTTTTATTTTGTTATGTATGTCTTTTTGTCTTTACTTATGGCATGTAAATTGTAAAGTGCTGCCAAATTTGTTGGTTCTATATAAATGAAGATTGATGAATAATATTTAAAGCTTTTGTGTCTAAAGTGAATAATAGAGTAAAATAATATCCAAACAGGTCATGATAATCTTGAAATAATTCAAATACAGAACAATGTGTACATTGTTTCTCCATTATGAGCTTTGACATTTTTATACAAGGCTATACTAAAATGTGGTGTCCTAGAAACTTTTGTTGATGATTTGGGGTGATGCAGAAGTGTATATATGGTCACATTCTTTACCCAGTCATCACATAATGGTAAACATTGATGATTATTTGGGCTGCACATAACAGTGGACGTGATACAAGGCTATGTTTTTTATTGTATTTTACATTATGATGCTTGAAACAAGTTTATAACTTAGAATTGTTTTTGAACATATTTTTTGTTTTAGCTTTGGTTCCAGTCTGCATAAGTGTGAATAATTATTTGAAATTATACAGAAAAGATAAGATAATGTGAAAATAAGTAGACAATACGACTGATCATTTTTCTATTTCTTTCTTTTCTTCTAACAGGACTCCAGAAAATGGAGCAAGAATGAGAGGGGAGAAGCAGAGGGAGAAGCATGAGCTGGCGTCTAGTCAAGTTGCTCTCCTTCCTGTTTATTTGGGAGCAGATTGCTGTGCAGGAAACAATACAATCCCAGGAACATGTCTCCAAAGAGTTTGACTGGCTCATCTCTGACCGAGGTCCATTTCACCATTCAAAGAGTTACCTGTCCTTTGTGGATAGGCATCGGCAGGGCTACTCAACTAGATACAAGATTTACAGGTTGAAATCTGCCTATTTTTTACCAGCATAAATTATACCACTGCTTTTATGTAAACATTATTGTTCCATCTTTTCTGTACACTCTTACATTAGGTCTTTAGGGACAGAGGAGTAGGTATATTGAATAATGGAGTTTATTCATTCACATAACCAAGAGGGTTACATCCTAACTGAACAGACCATATCACATGTTGCATATGGATGCACATTGTGAAGAACTGAAAATGTGCTAATAGTTTTTTGAAGAGCAGCAATAACTTACTTTGTCAATATGGGCAAAAAGTGTATTCAAAATAGAATTGTCTCCCTATAACAAAAGGGACAGAAGCAGGAGAATAAGTTATGATGTAGTGCCTCATTTGACACTGTGGTTATATGGTTACTGTAGCTGTTTGGATTGGACTAAGGCTAGGAAGCTTTACTGTGACTGTGGCATATAACTAGTAATGACAGTAGTTAAAACATTAACATAGGATGGAGTGGAGCAGCAGTGAAACAGAATTGAATCTAATCTTAGATATCAAATATTAAACATGATAAAATTCAAAAAAGTAGAGCTGATTTGAGCGCCATGTCCGGGAAAAAAGAAAGTAAAAAATTCCCTGGTTACATAGTTTGTGAAGATGGAACAATACATATATCCAGTTCAGTCTGTCACCCTGCAATGTTGAATCAGAGGAAGACAAAAGCTCTCATAAGGTAGCATCCAGGTAGAAGTTTATTTGGCAAAGAGTTCCACAGTCTCACTGCTCTTACAGTAAAGAATCCCTTTCTATGTTTGTGCAGAGACCTTTTTCTAATTCACATAGAGGATGCCATATTGTTAAAGATGCAGTCCTGGGTATAAATATGGTAGTCTTATCTCTTATCTGTGACCCTTAACTATAACATAGACATACAAAGTAATATTAAAATAGTAAAAACTCTGTGCACCCCTCTCATTTTTCCAGAGCACTATATGAAATTAAAGGGGAGCTCTGATTGGTTGCTATGGGCAACAAAGTGAGTTTCAAAGTATACAGTTTTCATACATGTGGTCCTTAGGCTATGTTCACACGGCTTATTTCGGGGCATATTTACGGACGTAATTACGTCCGCAAATACGTCCCGAAATACGTTTTAAATAATGAACAATTCGATTAACATTGATTCCAATGTAAAATACGCCTCGTCGTTCACACGAGGCGTATTTTCGCACCGTATTTGCGGGCGTAAATACGTCCGTAAATACGATCGTAAAATTAAGTCCCTGTCACTTATTGAGGCGTATTTCGCAGCATAAATCCCCATAGTAAAGAATGGGGATGGTATTTACGACCCGACATACGAGCCACACTTTGTGACACGTAATTTAAACTTATTTCGGGACGTATTTGCAGACGTAAATACGTCCATAAATACGCCCCGAAATAAGCCGTGTGAACATAGCCTTACTGTCCATATGTCCTAGTAAGAGATCTAGACATCATAGAGGTGTATTCTACTCTACTGTCTGAGGTTGCTATTTACTCAGCAGTGACACAGAAACAGTTTTGATAAATATCTCCCTCCTTTTCATAGGTGAAGTTTCTTGACACACCACTGCTTAATCATAATGATAAGATATCCATAAAGGAAGCCACTAAGAGATATCGTTCAGCTGTAATCAGAGCTCTGCAGCCTTTCTGGTTGACAGTGCATCTATTACAAAAGGGGAGCACAGAGATAATATAAAATATCTACAGGAAAACACAGAAATTAAGAAACTCATGGAGCTGGATCTTATTGCTCACTTGACTGTAAAAGATGGAGCTAAAGTTGTGTCATTTAATTCCAAAAATGTTCTAATAGACATATACATGCCATTCTCACAGACATGCCGAGCGGAAGGTATTATGCATCCAGTACATAAGCACAATTTCTTTTCATGTGGATGAACTTTAAAAAGTAGAAAAAATGCATTATTTTTACATGACCTCTTTCTATGTGTTGTCACTTTTGATATTTTCTTTTATGAAGATGATGTGACTTGTAGGCTCCATCCAGCTAGGATGCAACAAACTATGTCTGGTTTGCATGTTTAAAGCAAATCTGTCACACGGAACATGCTGCCCTATGTACAGGCAGAACAATAGGAGCTAAGCAGATGAGTTCTGATTTCACAAAAGGGGGATATTTCTCATACAAATAATGTTTTTTTTTGAAAGAGTTTTCTGGTTTAAAACTAGTATGCGTGACGTTAGAAATCTACACCTTCACAGAATGCGGGCCTTTTAGGCCCGTGTGCAAATCATATGGAGGAACTCAAATAAATAACTTTTACAAGTTTATTTTAAAAATTGTCAAGTAAGATACGAAAAATACACAAGCTTGTAATTATAATTGTTTGTAGAAAACACCAAAAGAGTACATGGGCCTAAAAGGCCAGTGTTATGCATTCTAGTTTATAAATCCTTTTAATCATGTTTATTTCAAAATTACAAATTAAGATATGTAAAATACACAAACAAGAGTATTCAAATGTAAACAAGCTGCAACTACATTTCTTTTTCAACCTTTCTTTTTTCAGTTTTATTGGTTTTCCAAATAATTTACACATTATCCTTTCTGAAGAACGTTCTTTACAGACATTTTCTCCACAAATGGTACAGTAATGCTCAGTTTTCCTGTCTTTGTTTGTTGGACAAATAAAACAACAATTTTGTTTTCTTTATATTGGATTTGGGATTTCCTGAAAACATACGCCACACCATTACCTAGCTTCTCTAGTTTACTTTGGCAAGCATTTTATGTTGCTTTGCTACATCATGTGAGGCATTACAGGTTCATGGCAAAGGTCCTCCAACAATAGACGTCTCTTGTCCCTCCTCTTAGCATTTTTAGCGAGTTTCAGTATAAATAATGTAGCAATTAAGGGCTGATACATCAAGTATATTTGAAAATATGACTAAAGGCCAATGTTTTGTTTGCCTCCTGCATGAATATTCTCCAACCATTTCATCCATCTTGTCCACACCAACTTGAGTTTTATTACAGTGCAGGATGATTTCTGGTTTCTGTCATTGCTGTCAGTACTGGAATCATGATTCATGGTAATGAGTAATATAACTAATTTTTCCTTCTTTGGTTTGTAAGACACCATTGTTGATTTATTGCTGAAACCAAAGACACTATCGTAAAGTGCTCGCTGTGGATTGTACTGCATGACCGGATGAATATCTTGTCAATATGGCTTTATAATACCAACAACTGTTAGATCTTTTTTCATGCAAAAAATTTCCCAAATCAACCCTAGTAAAGCAATTGTCCATTGTTACGTCTCTACCAGAATTGTAAATTGGTAGAGCAAGTGTCTTTACAATGTGAGAACCTAGAGCTTTCTGCACTGGAGCACCAACTTCTTTTCCACAGTAGATAAGCCCATTCATCCCATAATAATTGGCAGAATCAAACATCCAGAATATTTTCAGTTCATACTTGGCTCGTTTACTAGGCATATATTGAATGAACTTGCAACAACCTCTGAAGGCTACAAGTTGCTCATCCACTTTTACATTATCACTAGGATTGTAGAGCTTGGTACAATTCTTGATAAAAATATTCCAGATGTAAATAATAGGTGCTATTTGATCTGTTTCCAATCTTGAAGGATGAATTTGCTTATCATCAAATCGAAGGCGTCTCCGAATATCCTCATATCTATTTACTAACATTGTTGCTTTGTAGTATGGATCAGAATGTGGGTCCAGAAATAATTCTATGATAGGAACATTACAAGATTTTTGACACCTTGCCAGAAGTGTAAGTCCAATATAAGCATAAAGGGCCACATGTATGAAACTGTTTAGGTCTAAAACTCACTCTTTTGCCCATAGTAACCTATGGGCAAAAAAGTGAGTTTTAGACCTAAACAGGTTTTGTTTCTTCCATAAGCGATGTGTCATCCTTCATTTGTACATAAAACCACCTCAGAAAGACCAGGGATGATATCATTGCTATGTGACTTTGGGAAGGAGGAGACAGTCCCCCTCCCAAGATCACATGACCATGGCATTATCACAGGTCTTTCTACTCATAGGCATGATCCACCTCTCTCCCTAGCAACCCTGATTACAATAACACAGTAACTTGTGACACATAAACTGATGAGTATATGATAAACATAATAAAGGCCTACAAGGCCCGCACTAAAACGCCTAGCGCATAATTTTACATAAGCGAACTGGAAATTACCAACAACTACAAACTTGAGGAATACCTAGAGTTTCAAAGTCCTAACTAAAGTAATCTTGCAGAAAAAGACCCGGGTTATGCATACTGTATGTCATGTTTTCAGTGGGTAGTTGTGGATTCTCTGGGCCACCGCGAGCGTAGATGGTATAGCAGATCACGTCAGGGAGCAGAGTCTAAGGGGCCCTCGGACTTCACCGAAGCCCACCGAAAGGCTGGACAGCTTAGCTGCGGTGAACCCCCAGGTCGCTATCCCTGACATGGCTACTCACGGTGACAGCCTAAGTGTAAAGCAGAAGGATACCGGGTACAGGCAGTGGTGATGGGCTACTGGCAGGTATAGCCATACACGTGTAGATAGAGTCCCAGGAAAGTAGGAGATTGGTGCAATGGCAGGTAACAGCAGAAACGTAGGAACAGGAATACAGGTAGCAGGAACAGCACCCTGAACACAGCGGGATTAAACGTACACTGAAAGTTGGGTTCTAGGCAGGTAGCTGACAGACAAGATACCAGGTAACAACAGAAACAGGAATCAGAACAACAGTAAGTGGCAGCAGGTAAGGAGCTCAGGTAGAGCAAAGGCAGGAAGTTCCTTTAAACACAGAAGGTCATAGGTCATGGGACAGGTAATTGGTAAACTTTTCCTTTAAATCCAGACCAGCAGGCGCAGACAAAGACAGGAACAAGGGCAAGAGCGAGGATAGCTGAGTACCCAGCAAACAAGGGACACAACAGGGACCGCGGCGGGCACGGAGACAGAGCTGCAGCAGCAGGGACAGGGCTGGGGAACGCAGCAGAGACACCGCCATGCCCGCGGCCTGAAACTTGGACCACGGCATGAATCATGACCCTGTATTAGGGCAAGTTAAAGGTTTTATTTCACCATGCTGTTTCACAGAGTCACAGGCAGTTTACGCCTCATGCTGCCTGAGGCTGTAGGTGGTTCTGTAGCAGCTATTAGCATATCAGCTCTGCTATTCCTAGCTGAGCATTACAGACATAAGTGCAGAATTTAATTTGTTAGTAAAATCTCTCTTTCTTCCTGACCATGGCAATATCAAAAGAGCAAATTATTTTGAAAAAGTCTTGAATTACTGTTACCTGTACATTGAAAGCTAATCTTTGTAGTGTTATAGAAGGGGGAGGAGGGGTGGCTCAGGACCACCATCATATAGCTGCAGCTTGGTGCAACTGCCAGACCTGTCTCTTGATGTGGAAGGCCTAGCTTATTTTATACTTTATACAAATGATCATTGATTTTAATGTGATTTGTATGATGTCTCATTTCCCCTCGTTTGGCTCTGAGAGAAGTGAACACTTGCTCTTAGGTAATTTTGCAGTTTCCTGATAAATGACAAGGATTCCTGCAGTGGGATAACATATGATCATCTTATTCTTAGGGAAATCCTTCCTGCAAGCTAAAAACCCATTGGAGTAAAATGAGTACACATTAGAGCTTATCAAGGTAGATTTCCCTATAACATAACTCACACTCAAATCATTGACAGTGTGTGATCTCATAATGAAGCAATGTATCAAAATCATTATTAAAACTTAAAGCTGTTAACATTTTGACAATATTTAAATACCATTTTAAAGGTTTTCTATGGTTTAAATGAGGCTTTCCAGCCTATTATAGAATTCACAATGTATTCTATGTATTCCAAAACGCCTAGTCTCTTTCCTTGCAAGACAGAATTCATATATCATGGAATTACAGTTCACAGATTATATAACCGGTGATTTAGCAATCCAAGCTTAAATTGCTTTCACAACTATTAAAGTGCATTCTCTTTATTTGACACCGAAATGCTTTTTGCAAAAGCATATTCAGTATGTTAAAAAGAAATCAAACTAAAGAGGAAGGTTCTTGAGAAAGTCAGCTGTAGGTCGTTCTTTAGCTGAAGCTTGAATGAAAGTATTGGAATTAGAACAATGTAGGTGCTGCCATGACCTCACAAAAAATGGCCATGAGAACATAAATTAAAATGTATGTTCACCAAATCAAAAGCTAAGCTGTTTAAGAGCAGAACTGAAGAAAGCTACTAAGGGCAGCTTCCTAGGAGGAAGTGTTGTTATCAGACCGTGGCCTACTTTCAGGACAAGTAGGTGGGTTGGTAATTATTTTTATTTTCAAAGTGCTGGAAAGTGTTCAAAATCCAAATCATTACTAGCTATATAAAGAGAAGCAAACTACAATTTCCAGGCTGTACCCAATCATTTCTGGTAGACTTGAATGAGGTTAAATCAGATTTAAGGCTTACTATCATGACATCAAATCATTTTATATAAAGGATTATTACAAGGTCAAAAGCCCGATTACGTTTTTGGATTAATTGTAGCTAGTGTTTTCATCAGTATCATCTTATCTTATTATTATTTTATTATTATATCTATTTTATATTATGTGATGTTACAAAGCTGTATTGTAACAAATGTTACCACGCTCATTATTCCAGGACTACAAGCTAAAGCCTTACATACCAAGTTTATGGGAGCTCCCGAATATAGCACACACTCAGCTATATTCGAAACTCCCATAGACAAGAATAGAGAGGACAGCCGCAAGAGCCGCCCTCCTCATTCACATGGATGGTCGGCTTGCAGCTACTCACGGTAAAACCCCTTTAATACTTCTTTAAAAATGAACATTGTGGCTAAATCTGCATCTTGCAAATACTGGTGAGTTAGCCCCCAAATGACGGATTTTCTGGAAAGCCATGTATCAGGTGGTCCATGACCCACATGCAGTTGTTATCAAATTGGCATTGGAAAACAAGGGAGCCATGTAAGGTTTTACACTGGCGTCCTCTGCAGTCAGTGCCGATCCTTGTTATTTATGAAATTCAAAACTGTATTGTCTGGAAAAATACAAGAAAGGTAGATAATTACTGAACCAGTCCTAACCATTGGGAGGTTCAATGAGGCCCCATTATGTCAGAGAATGTGTGGAGCCAAAAGATGTCAGAATGCATAATATCTAAGTTCACACCTCCTATTAGCTGGCTTACTTTTTGCGTTGGAAGCCACAACCTTTCTGTGAAGTCACACGGCTTTTGCAGAGGCCACACCCTTTGTTGGATGAGACACAGAACTGTCTAAAACCCATAATAAATGTGGTGTAAAGTTGTATACCATTATTTGTCCCGCAAACTTATTGACTCGAGTATAAACCTAGAGTGGAAAATGCAGCGGCACTGGTAAATTTAAAAAATAAAAATGGATACCAATAAAATTATATAGGCAGGTATAGGCAGTTTCATGTCCCCCATAGGTAGGCATAGGTCCTATATAGGCAGGTTATAGGCAGGTATATATCCCCCATAGGCAGGTTATAGGCAGGTATATGTCCCTCATAGGCAGGTTATAGGCAGGCATATGTTCCCCATAGGCAGGTTATAGGCAGGTATATGTCTCTATAGGCAGGTTATGGGCAGGGTATAGGCAGGTATATGTCTCTATAGGCAGGGTATAGACAGGGTATAGGCAGATATATGTCTCTATAGGCAGGTTAAAGGCAGGGCATAGGCAGGTATATGTCTCTATAGGCAGGGTATAGGCAGGTATATGTCTCTATAGGCAGGTATAGGCAGGTAAATGTCTATAGGTAGGTTATAGGCAGGGTATAGGCAGGTTTATGTCTCTATAGGCAGGTATAGGCAGGGTATAGGCAGGAATATGTCTCTATAGGCAGGTATAGGCAGGGCATAGGCAGGTAGGTATAGGTCCTATATAGGCAGGTTATAGGCAGGTATATGTCCCTCATAGGCAGGTTATAGGCAGGCATATGTCTCTATAGGCAGGTATAGGCAGGTGTATGTCTCTATAGGCAGGGTATAGGTAGGTATGTGTCTATAGGCAGGTATAGGCAGGGTATAGGCAGGGTTTAAAAAAAACAAAAAAAACAAATACAAACACTTACCTCGTTCCCTCGCTGTCCAGCCTCCCAGGCGTTCTCCTCCATCTTGGGCACAGGCAGTGTGAGGTCATCAAGCCACGCACGGAGCGTGATGACACACGCTGCCTGTGCCGGAAACTCCGGACTGCCACGAGTCTGCTTGCGGCCGCCCGGAGTCCACTGCGTCGCAGGGAGTGCTCGCTCTCTGCACTGCAGTGGTATGTTGGACCAAAGAACATTCATATCTGAGACACAGAGTCCTGTGTCGCTGATGCAACTTGCCAAAGAGCTCCAGTTTTGACTTATCTGATCAAAAGACTTTCTCCGAGAAGTTTTGTGGCTTGTCAATATGCATTTTGGTTGAATTTCAGTTTTGCTTTTTGCAATTTGCTTTCAAAACTGGTATCCTCACCGGTTGCCTTCCATTAAGTCCACTTTGGCAAATTTAGCGATAGATGGTACAATCTAACATGGATGTACTTTGACATTAGACTTCATATCTAATCTTTTTGGAAGTTGTTCTTGACTCTTTGGTCACCATTCGTATTATCTGTCATCAATTTTTCTTTTGCAGTCACATCCAGGGAAATTGGCTACAGTCCTATAAACCTTAAACTTTTGAATATTATGTGTATGCAACTGTAGTAACAGGAACATCAAGCTGTTTGGAGATGGTCTTTATCTTTAATATGTTTGTCTATAATTTTCTTTCTAATCTCCTGAGACAACTCTCTCCTTCGTTTCTTATGGTCCAAATTTAGAGTGGTACACTCCATGATACCAAGCAGCACAGCGACTACTTTTCACCTTTAAAATAGGCAGACTGACTAACAAGTTTCAATACACCTGTGATGCTAATTACAGACCACACCTTAGTTTAAAATGGCCCCGTGGTTAAATTATTTGCAATCTTTTTTAAGGGTACTATCATTTTTGTCTTGGTCCATGTCATTAGTTTTTATTTTCATATTTTTGTTTAAAGCACAATTCGGCACAATACCTGAGTTCATTTGTTGATTTTCAGTAAATGTAAAATTATTATTACTTTTGACATTTTCAAGTTATTTCAGTGACTGTTGTGGGGTTTTTCTTCTTTAACTCCTTCCTGACGGACGGTCATAATTAGAGATGGGCGAATTTCTCAAAAATTCGATTCGGTCACTTCGACGAATTTTCCAACAAAATTCGTTTTGTTCCCGAATAACTTCGGCAGAATCGCGTTAAAAAGCAGCTATCTCCAGGCTGCACAGAGCTGCAGGGTGCTGGTAGAAACCCCATTGTGCCATGCTTAATATTGGCAGAGGGAGCTTGGTTGGTCTTTATACAATGTTGTCGTTTTAGTATGACACGCAGATGACTGCCGCCGCCTCTAGAATCGCTTCACTATAAAATTCCCTGGGCACTTAAGAGGGCAAAACTGACCAAAAACTCAAGAGGGACTGTAGCCTGATAAAGTCATGCAGCGAAAGTGGAAAAAACAAGCTGAGGTCAGGTGGCAAAACATTAGTGACAGAGTGTGGAGGTGACGGACGGCAGCCACAGCAGCATGAGGGTCATGGCAGTGGCACAATGACATTCTGGAGGTGGCAAAAACACGGAGGGAGCCACAGTGTGGCACAATGACTGAGAGTGGAGGTCACGGCGGGCAGCAGCTATGAGGTCAGGCAGTGGCACATTGACATTCTGGGAGGAGGCCAATAACGTATTAAGGCCACAGAGTGCGGCCACAATGATACAGTGTGGAGGTCACACGCCAGCAGCAGCATGAGATCAGTGCGTCGGCCACAATGACATTCTGGAGGCGGGCCAAAACAGTATTAAGCCACAGAGTGGCACAATTCACAGTCCAGTGTGTGGAGGTACGGCTTGGCTAAGCAGTATGAGATCAGGCAGTGGCAACATGACATTTCTGGAGGCGGCTAACAGTATTAGGCTCACAGAGTGGCACAATCTTCACACAGTGTGGAGGTCCGGCGGCTAGCAGTATGTGATCAGGGAGTGGCACAATGAACATTTCTGGAGGCGGCAACAAAACCAGTATTAGGCCACAGAAGTGGCACAAATCACACAGTGTGGAGGGTCACGGCGGCAGCAGTATAGCGATCAGGCAGTGGCTCAATGGACATTTGGAGTCGGCAATAACAGTATTAGGACCACAGTAGTGGCGACAATCACCACAGTGTGGAGGTCCACGGCGGCAGCAGTATGAGGTCACAATGACATTCTGGAGGCGGCAAAACAGATTAGGCCACAGAGTGGCACAATGATACAAGTGTGGAGTCACGACAGACAGCAGCATGAGATCAGGCAGTGGCACATTGGACATTCTGGAGGCGGCCTCTAATCTTCTTCTCTAAACAGTGTTAGGCCACAGAGTGCACAATCACACAGTGTGGAGGTCACGGCGGTGGGCAGCAGTATGAGATCAGGCAATGGCACAATGACATTTGGAGGCGGCTAAACAGTATTAGGCCACAGAGTGGCACATTGATACAGTGTGGAGATCACGACGGCGCAGCATGAGATCAGGCGTGGCACATTGTTTTCTGGAGGTGGCAAAACAGTATTAGGCCACAGAGTGGCACAATAAACGGATGTGGAGGTCACGACAGCAGCAGCATGTATCAGGCAGTGGCCACATGACATTCTGGAGGTGGCAAAAAAGTTGGAAGCCACAGAGCGGCACAATGACTGAGGGGAGGGTCACGCGGCAGGCAAGCAGCATGTGGTCAGCAGTGCACAAGCACAGTGTGTGAGGACATGGCAGCAGCCACGCAGCAGCTGAGTCAGACACGTGGCAAATGACACAGTGTGGATGTCACGGCAACAGCACAGCAGCAGCACTGAGGCTCATAGAGTGGCAAATGACAGAGTGGTGAAGGTGGGTGGCAATACCAGTCCTGGTAAAGATGGTGGTAGGCAGAATGGAGAAAATGTCAGCAGATGTGTGGCATCAGGTGGGTGGCAGCATCAGAATAGTGGCCGAGGCTGGTTGTTGTGTACCAGGCGGGGGGGGGGGGGGAACTGACGCCTTAGGCATTGGTGTGTGGAAAATCCTGGGTCGGATCCAAGCCTGATTCATCTTGACAAGGTCAGTCGTTCCACATTTCCCGTGGACAGCGGGTTTTCTCCTTTTCGGTGTAACGATGGCCCCGCCGCATCTGAACACCCCACTCTGATGCCACACTACTGGCCGTGAGGACAGCTTCTCAACTGGCAAATGTGGCAAGTTGCGGCCCCACAATCCAGTTGGACTAGCCCAGTAGATCTTCTAACTGAGGTGCAGAGTGCTGTCAAGTATGCCAAACCTGTTGGTTCAGGGACTGCTCCGGTCCTTGCTCTTGCTGTTGCTGGCGGACTGCCCTCCTCGCTAGAGGGGTGAAGGAGCTGCTCATCTGTGACTCCAAGACTTAGGTTACTACTGATGGAGCTGGTACTGAACTCCTTTCCCCCCACCTTCCCCAGCAGACCGAGCTGTAGTTAGTACGTGAGCGATGAGGAAACCCGGTCAGACGCTGTCTGAGGCGGGACTGATGCCGCACATAGGCAGCAGCCAACTGATTAGGAGGATTTCCCTGATAGTATTGAGTTTGTCTCCCTCTCAATAGCTGGGAAAAAGGCCTCCCCATTTTGGACCGGTAGCGAGCGGTCCAATAGGTGAGAGGACAGAAGTCATCCCTCTGCCGGATTGCGACTATTCGGCTGTCACTTAAGCAGGACAAATACAGCCATTGCTGCGGGCCATGCTGTACAAGTGACTCCGAGGGGCTCCTGCCTCCATTTCCACTGTATACTGCACCGGTGCTTGGGGGTATCTGCCTCGTCTTCCTATCTCCATCCACTTTCCTCCAGCTGCTCCCTTGTCATCCTCGCTTGTAGGGTTAGAAAATACTCTCATTTCACCAGACAATGTTCTTGCTCCAATGTCCTCCTCCTCCTCTCCATTTAGCCCCCCACCGGACTCATGTGGACATGAGATGTACAGTCGCCACGTCTCCAGTCTCTGCCCAGACAGATTTTTCAGCATCTGTTCAGGACATGAAGCAGTGTGGAATGATGTTATTCATCCGTAGTCCTGGCGATGAACAATAACGTCGCCTCCTCGAATGGCTCAACAAACGGCCCGGTGGTCCACACATGAGCTGACTGGCTGACATCAAAGTTACCACAGGGAGTACTTCTGTCTGCCTGGATCATCAAAAAATCGTTCAATGGCCTTTCTCTGTTCATACAGTCGGTTCCAACCATGTGCAGGCTGGAATTCCAGAGGGTGGAACATCGCATTAATCAGAGTGTGTTGGGGTCAGGCCTTCATGCCGCTGCAACTCGAGGAGGGTTGTTACTGGTTTGTCGGAATGGATAAATGCATGTACAGTTTCCTGGCCATTTTCAGAATGTTCTGAAGATGGTGGCAGACATTCAGAACTTTTCAAACCATATTGAACACATGCGCCATGCAGGGCGCATGGACCATCCCTCCTCGGTGCAGCGCGGCCCCATGTTCCTCCCTTGTCAGTAACCATGGTTCCGATTTGCAGTTGGCACGGGAGAAAGCCTCACATCGATTTCTTGCTGCATGATGCGGAGCGTTGCTCCCTGTGTGACTTCGTTCGCCGAGGACAAACAGGTGTAAGAATTGCGTGACACATGCATCTGTGCCGCTACCATGTGGTATGATGGAGCAGTACTTGTGGAGGCTGAGATGGTCGGTGGTGGTGGAGGAGGAGGAGGGAGGTGCATGGCGCAAGAGTGCAGAAGTTTGACAACGTGGAGGAGGAATGCGGCGGTCTCCATGTCCTAAGTTGAAGGTGTGCCTGGGCTGGAAGCAATTCACCCAGTGGGGCCGTAAAAGAATCGCTACTGGCGCTGACCGTAGTTACAGATCTCAGTCGTCCGCGGCTGCGTGCACCTTGGATAACAAACCGATAATCTCAAGGACTGGCCCACCTTCTGTCTCTAATATTTATGAAGTGCTGGGTTACTGCCTTTTTGAAAAAGAAATATGGCTTGGAAACTCTCCATTCGGCTGGCACAAGCCATTTAGTTTCTCTGAAACGGTGCAGAGTCCACCAGTTGGAAAGGGAGGGATGCCGAGTACCAACAAACTTGGACAGGTGCACGGGTCAGCTGCTAACACCTTAGGATGGTTGGGACGCATACTGTTGTTCTTTGCAATCGCCTCGCCTGAACGACCTCGCTGGGCGACATGTGATAGCGTGGTGCAGGAGCATCTGGACGAGAGATGATGTCAAAGAGAACAGCTCCCTTCTGCAGAGGTGGTGGAGCCTTGACTGGCTGCAATGGCTGCGTGGCCACTGGGCCTGCTGCTGCTGCTGTTGCTGCGCGGCAGGATGGACCACCACATCTGGAGCCGAAGTTTCTCCACAGGCCACGGATGGTGACGCTGCATGTGTTGACGCAGGGCAGTGGTGCCAACGTTAGCTCCCTGGCCCACACTTCACTTTCTTGCCCACAGATTTACAGTTTACCCATATTTCGGCTCCTCGGTGTCTTAACAAAGAACTGGCACACCGCCCGGTATCGGGATTTTACCGCCAAACGCGTGCACTGAAGTGACTACTGCCGCCGCTGCCTCTCTGAGCCCCTGTGCCGCTACCTTCTTGGACCTGCGAAGTGGTTTTTTACCCGTGGACGCTTGGCTCCAGACCTCCACGACTGCTTGCTATCCTGCTGACTCACGGGCCACACGAACCCACTTGCTGGTGGCTGCTGCTGGAGACGCGCAAGCTGACGCCCTCTTCTCCCTGAACGATGATGAATCCCTTGCTCACCCGGCTCCCAAGTGCGGTCTGGCTACATCATCATCTATTTGTGTTTCATCGTCACTGCTGTCCTATCACCGGTCTTGGTATGCGGGCTGACCTCTTCACAACATGACTCCCATGCCACCTCCACATCTATACTTTGCCCGCCATCTGCAAGATGCAGGCGATATTGGCCATTTCTTCGCTGCCAAGTAGCTGCTGACTGCATCCTCAAATTGTTCATCCTCGCTATATAGTGGCGCTGACCTAGACCACATAGTAGATCTCTGGCTGAGGGAACAGGGATGGACAGAGGCGGGTTGAGGACAGGTGGGGCGCTGACACGCTCCGCGGACATGCCAAATAAAGGTTGTGTCTGAGGTTCCACCGAATCTTGGCTGGGGTTGGTCTGATCTGGGAGGAAGAGGATGTCCTTGTCAACCGATCTAGAACCCTTGGGTTGCTGAACAAACACACTGGCGCTAGATGACGCCCGCAGTTGTGGCCTCACCGGAATGGACCCCTGCTTGTGACGTCCCTTGCTGTGCTGCGACCTGGCCTGTTCCCAGGAATGTTTGTGCCACGGGCCACTCGCAGGTGCAGAGCCTGCACACTCTCTGTCTGAACATACTGTTTGTTGCTAAAATTGTACAGGGACACTGTTGATGATGATATCTGTATATGATAAATATACACCTGTTTTTTGACTCCAATTGAACCCAGTAACAAGCTTGGGTAACCCTTGTTTATAAATTGTGCTGCACAATATTGGCAGGAAAAATTTACTTGTATGTGTCGTTTTTTTAAACACTGTGTGTTTTACTAAATGTTAAAAGCACAAACAGGCTTAATTAACCTTCCGGACATGAATTAGGCTACAGGAAAAATGTAATTATTTAATTTGGCGTTGAAAAAGGACGGTTTATTATTGCTCAGCACACAGCAAAAACAACGCTTATTAACCCTGGATGTAAATTGCGCCAAAGAATTGAGCGCATCATAAACTAGTAGCTTTGTAGCGTGTTACATTGCGTGTTTTCTACCGCCACACAAAAGTGATACAGTTGTAATTAACCTTTGCTTGTGAATTAGGCTCTTGAAAAATAAAATATTTTGTGCTTGAAAAAGACGGTTTATTTTTGTCAGCACACCAGCAAAACAACGCTTAATTAACCCCCTGGATTTTGTAAAATTGCGCCAAAGAATTGGAGCCGCACAAACTAGAGCTTTGTCGCTTGTTTAACAATTGAGTTGTTTCTACGACACACAACAAGAGATTACAGTTTTATTAACCTGTTGTTGTGAATTAGGCTACAGGAAAAAATGTATATTTTTTGGCGTTGGAAAAAGGACGGTTTATTTTTGTCAGCACACAGCAAAAACAACCTTAATTATAGCCCTGGATGTAAATTGCGCCAAAGATTGAGCCGCATAAACTAGTAGCTTGTAGCGTTTACAAGTGCGTGTTTTCTACGCACACAACAAGAGATACAGTGTGTAATTAACCTTCGCTTGTGACTTAGGGACCTTACAGGAAAAATTTTATATATTTTGGCGTTGAAAAAAGGATCGGTTTATTTTTATCAAGCACACCAGCAAAACAACGCTTAATTAACCCACTGGATGTAATTGCGCAATGATTGAGCGCCACAAACTAGTTGCTTTTGTAGGGGGGGTGGGGATGGGGGAGAGGTGGAGGTAGGTGGGTTACAATTGACGTGGTCTTCTACGCCACACAACAGGAAGATACGTTGTAATTAACCTTTGCTTGTTGAATTAGGCTACATGAAATTTATATATTTTGGCGTTTGAAAAGACGGTTTATTTTTCGTCAGCACCAACAGCAAAAAACAACGCTTAATTAACACCTGGATGTAAATTGCGGCCAAAGAATTGAGCCGCACAAAACTCGTAGCTTTGTAGCGTGTTACAATTGCGTGTTTTTTCGCCAACACAAACAAGTGATAAAGTTGTAATTAACCTTTTGTTGTGAATTAGGCTACATGAAAAATGTTTATATATATTGGCGTTGAAAAGACGGTTTATTTTTGGCAGCACACCAGCAAAACAACGCTTTATTAACCCTGGATATGTAAATTGCGCAAAGAATTGAGCCGCACACAACTAGTAGCTTTGTAGCGCTGTTTACAATTGAGTGTTTTCTACGCCACACAACAAGAGATACGGTTGTTAATTAAACCTTGCTTGTGAATTAGGCTACATTGAAAATTTATATATTTTGGCGTTGACAAAATGACGGTTTATTTTGTCAGCACACCAGCAAACAAACGCTTAATTAACACTGGATGTAAATTGCGCCAAAGAATTGTGCCGCACAATATAGTAAATTTGCAGCGAGTGTTACCAATTGACGAGTTTCTTCGAACACAACAAGAGATACAGTTGTAATTAACTTTGCTTGTGTAAGTTAGGGCTCCAGGAAAAATTTATATTTTGGGTTGTGAAAAAGGACGGTTTCTTGGGGTCAGCACACCAGCAAAAACAACGCTTAAATAACCCTGTGTAAATTTGCGCCAAAGAATTGAGCCCGCACAAAATAGTAGCTTTGTAGCGTGTTACAATTGCCGTGTTTTCTTACGCCACACAACATGAGATAAGTATTGTAATTAACCTTTGCTTTGTGAATTAGGGCTACAGGAAAAATTTATACTATTGTTGGCGATTGAAAAAAGTCGGTTTCTTGGGGTCAGCACACCCACCTAGCAATTCACGCTAAATTAACCCCTGGATGTAAATTGCGCATAGAATTGAGCAGCCAAAAATGAAGTGGTATATTTGTTTGTAAAAACGCTGTTTCTTTTAAATGAATAACAAAGGAACTGGCTTAGATCCAACTAGGATATTGAATGTATATGCAGCCTGCAGTGGACGCACACTGGGATTCTCAGACTCCAATACCCCAAAAAAATTATGAAATAGAACATTAGAGAACAGGTCTCTGAGACAAGTGAGATCCCCCAGAAATCGATATATAAAAATCAATTCTTCAGGTAGAGCTATCAGCCGCGGCAGCACCTTCCCTGTATGAGCACCGTGAGAGGGTGGAGCCTAGCGGGTCGCGCCCGGACTTATATAGTTCGGTGACGTCACAGAATCCCACCGTGTCTTGATTGCTTCACCTCTGCAATGTCATGCAGGCTATGCCATTCTTCTTCCCAGAGTGCTTTGCCCATGTAGCGCCATGTGCTCGCAGCCATTTTATCAATCAAAAGCACACTTAGTCTTACCCGAGTACCCAATAAGTTCGACTTCGTTCTGAACCGAAGTTTTCCTGAAATTCTAAACGAATTCCACTTCGTTAGAATCGATTCGCCCATCTCTAGTCATAATAATATGGATCTAAATTTTTTTGCTCTTTGCTTTCTGAAAGTCATAACTTTTTTTTTTTTCACCTACATAGACATATAAGGGCTTTTATTTTGTGGAACAAGTTGTACTTTATAGTGGTGTTATTTATATTACTATAGAGTATACTAGGGAACGGCAAACAAAAAAAATTCAAAAGTGGGGCCAAAATGTTGAAAAAAAACTTACTTGCGCCATGTTTGCGGGAGTTTTGTTTTTACGGAGTTATTATGTGGTTAAAATTTGATTGTGTTCTGTATTCTACAGGGGTTGTAATGCTTCCAGCGAATTCCAAATACATGTAGGGTTTCTGTTATGTTTTGGCTACCGTAAAAAAAAATGTCCAAAATATTTTTCTATCTTGAAATTTGTACTGTTGGCGCCATTTTGTGGGCAGTAGTAACTTTTTGTACCTAACACCTACGGACGTCAGTGAGGTGGATTTTTTGCGGGCTGATGTGTTACTTTTTTTATTGCTGCCACTTTGAAATGGATGCGACTTTTTTGATTACTTTTATTCCAATTTTTATGTAATGTGAAATTGACTTAAAAAAAAAAATCAATTTGGGTTTGGAATTTTTTTTCTTCTACGGTGTTCCGCTTACGGATAATAAGTTATATTATATTTTTAAAGATCAGACTTTTTCGGACGCAAGGATACCAAATATGTTAACTTTTTTTTATATTTATTGTTTTTATTTGTAAAATGGGGAAAGAGGGGTGATTTGAACTTTTAATACTTTTTTGTGTACTTTAAAATTTTATTTATTTATTTTTTTTACTTTAACATTTAATCCCATATAGTGCTTGAACACTAGGGAGCGCGATTGTTAATACAGCCTAATGCATTGCCTAGGCAATGCTTTTGGGTGTACAAAAGATGGCGGTTTCCCCATTCCTGTCTGCGGACGGAAGGATTGGGCAAACAGGAACTTGGCAGCGATCAGAGCCTTCACAAGGCTCTGCACTGCCATGTTAGCTCATCGGGACTCAGCGTTCTTATTGCTGATGTCTCAATCGGGCTGAAAAACGGTGCGCGGCACCGCTTTTCAGTCATTCAGACACCGTGGCCATCTTTGCCGTGGTGCCTGATGGGTTAAACAGCGCCGGTGGGCGCCGCCGCCTGCCTGCACTGAAACCGCTGGGTGTTAGCTGCAATTAGCCACTAACACCCCGCGGCTGTGTAGCAGGACCGCTTCAAAGCTGCTTACCGGCGCTATGATGTACTCATACGTCATAGGTTGGTAAGGGGTTAAACATAAATCCAGAAAAAATCATTTAAAACTTAACTTTTATTATTCAAGTTCAAAAACAGGAAGAGAACTGTAAACCCTAAAGTGCATGAACCTACATAAAAAGAGAGGGAAAATGCACAACGACCAAGAAGTTACCCTAATACCACCCTATTTGGCCTATATGATCCTAAAGCTTTAGGGTCATGTAAGCCAAGTAGGGTGGTGTTAGGGTAACTTCTTGGTACTTGCCCTTTAATATCTTGTGTATTTTCCCTCTCTTTTTTATGTAGGTTCAGCCGCTTTAGGGTTTACAGTTCTCTTCCTGTTTTTGAACGTGAATAATAAAAGTTAAAGGGATATGTGTCATCAAAAAATGGACTTATTGTTTACTCACATTTTATGTTAAAACACATTTTTTAGAATTTTTTGCGTTATGTTTTTTTTTTAATTTTCCATATTCACTTTCATCTTTTTTTTAATTATCTTAAGTCCTGCCAGTCTTTCACTTTGGCCACTAGGCATAATCATTGTCTGACACTTCCTGTTCTTTTAGAGAGCTTTTCAGCAGTGTGCTCATTATTCAGTAAAAGCTGGGTCAAACTGAAAGGAGACACATTGTGTACAGATAAGCACAGAATCGACAGGTCACAAGAGGAGATGTCAACAGCTCCCCCTCTCTCCTCCTTCACAGTGAAAAACTCTCTATACAAGTCTAGGGAAGAATCTGTTCTTAAGAATCCTATGTGCATGATGCTGAGCTGCTTTAAAGTATCTCTCTGAATGCTGTTTAAAGCAGTACAAGCAAGAATGTCTTCCCCACAATCCTATATAGACGGCCGAATTGAGAAATCTACAATCAGGGAAATAAAAATGACTGAGAGGAAAATAATATTGATCAGGGTCTTGATTTAATAAGAAAAAAAAATTGGCGACAGATTCCCTTTAAGTTTTAAATACATGATTTTTTCTGGATTTATATTTAGTGATTTTTTTCATGTATTGCAGCTTGTAGTGTGACCTAAATTGGTAACCCTTTTTTTGGTGTTTCTTCTTGTGATTGTTTTTCTTCTTTAACCACTTCACGCAAAAAAGATGTACCATTACATCCTAGTTGCATCTCACTTTACACAATTGTACGTCCAAGAGATTGCGCAAACACCGTGCACTGTTGGCAATGACCTGAGCTTGCTCCGGTCACAGTCAGTTAACCCCTAAACAACCTAACCTATAAATCTGCCTCGTTAACTGGCACAATGAATGCCGTAAAAAAACAAAAAACAGAATTGCAATATTTATTTTTCCCGCAGCTCATAAAATTTTATAAAAAGTCATAAAAAAATCATATAAACCCCTTAATGGTACCAATTAAAACAACATTTCACCCTACAAAAAAACAAGCCACTACACAGCACCATGTATGGAAAAATAAAACAGTTAAGGCTCTCAGACTATGGTGATGCAAAAACATGTTTTCTTTTTTTTAGATAAAAGTGTTTTTGTTGTGTAAAAGCAATAAAGCATGTTATTTATACTGCAGGGTGAGTGCTGCAGTAAACAAAAATAATAAAAAAACACTACCAGGAATGCTGTATCTTATTCATCCTTGATAAAAAGCAAACAAAGTATCATTTAAACTCTAAAAAGTTGTAAATGAAAATGCATCCCACAAAAAAGAAGCCACTATACAACTTCATATACAGAAAAATAAAAAGGTTATGGCTGTCAGACTATAATGACATAAAAACTCATTTTTTTTATTAAAGATTTTCCATTCTATAAAAGTAATAAAGTTCTATATTATTGATATAGTTTTAATAGTAAAGTTATCATGTCCCTTATACCTCATGGCAAATGCTGTAAAAATTAAACCCAAAAAACAATGGTGGAATCAATATTTTTTATCCATTTTCATAGCCCAATACTAAAAAAATTGTAAAACACCTGTGGACCCAAAAGGTACAATACAACCTTAGATGAATTTCCTGAAGGGTGTGGAATCCAAAATGTGGTGACTTCTGTTCTGGTACTTTGAGGACTTTGCAAATGCCACATGTCATCCACCAAAAATTCTGGTTCCTATGGTTTCACCCACATATAGGGTATTGCCAAATTTGGAAGAAATTGCAAAACAAATTTTTGGGGTGCTTTTTTCCCAAAATTCCCAAGAATTTTTTTAGTTAAAACTGCATATTGGTGGCAAAAATTTAGGGCCTCATGTATGAAAACTGTCTAGGTATAAGACTTTCCTTGTTGCACATAGTAACCAATCACAGCTCTCCTTTAATTTCATAGATTGCTCTGAAAAAATGTTGCTATGGGCAACAATTAAAGTCTTAAACCTAGACAGTTTTAATACATACATTTTTAAATTTCTCCTCCACTTTGCTTTAATTCCTATGAAACACCTAGAGGGTTAACACACTTCCTAAATGTTGTTTTGAATAGTTTAAGAGGTGCAGTTTCTTAGAGTCATTTATGGTCGTGTCTACCTTACAGACCCCTCAAATTTTCTTAAGAAAATGAAAAACTGTTACAAAATCTCTAAGCCCCTAATGTCATAAAAAAATGGTAGATGCTAGTTATAAACTATGTTGTGTGCTGTAACTTTCTGTCTTACATGGATAAATATTTGAGCTTTAGAAATTGTAAATATTTACAAATTTTCACATGTTGCTATTTTTCACAAATAAGAATTGTATGGACCAAAATTTCTTACTAACTTAAAGCACAATGTGTCACAAGAAAATAATCTCTGAATTACATGGCTAAGTAAAGGTATTAAAAAGTTATTCTCACATAAACTGACACGTCAGATTTGAAAAAATGGTTCTGTCTTTTGGTCCCAAACTGTCTGTATCTTAAGGGGTTACTGGAAGGGTAACAACAAATTTGTCCCCGTGTATATATCATTACAGAAAAATGTCTCTTTCCAAACTTATGAGGCTCCATTCCTTCTCCTACTTTCCTAATAAACTTATCATTTACTCTACGAAAACTGCTAAAATTGAAATGGAGAGGGGACAGGAAGGCAGAAATTAGGCAAAGATCTAGAAGGTGTTATATCTTTCTCCAATGGATGAGTCTCTGCTTACGCTGCTCACTACTGCTCTATAATGTCCAGCTGCTGCTGTGAAGGGTGTACTATAGAAATATAGGAAGGGACATAACATAGGGACAAATGAAAATTAAAGATGGACCTGGCAGAGAAAAAAACTGGTGCAAAATTCCATAAACAAGTTATCTAATGGTCAGAGATAGTGCTACTCTTCATGCACAGTACAGATATGCTTTAACTTTAACATCAGTCTGCTAGTGCAGAGGGGATAACTGACATCGCCATACTTCTTAAAATTGAATGTTAAGTGTATATATTACTAGCACTAGTAGATATAAAATTCTCATATTATGCAGTGTTAGATGCTAACAACCCTATTTTGGCCAGGGTATTGTTTTTACTGCCTGCGGTTTGCCTGTGGCCAATACTTAAACTGCTTTTTAACAATGCAAATATAGACTTTGCTGAATTTTCATGTATTCTGTTCTCCTGTGGATTTCTTTCCACTCACCATGTATTATATGTGCTCTGAGTGAAGTTCCAAGTGAGACTGTTACATTAATTGTAAAAATGTTGTTGCAGCTTTTGAAGGACAATGGACTCTGCCCCTTCCTCTTCTTCTCCTTAGGGAAGATGCAGCAGATATATTAAAGTCTATTTATTAAATTGAATACGTATACTAATGGATTTCAATATGAACTTTTTACTTAGAACACTTAAACTCCAGTTCCCGAGTTTTTGAAATGTCAGTTTTTGCAGTTTGTAGCAGTAGACAAACAGCAGACAAATTTATCTTTTAATATTAAAAATACAAAATATACTGATGAGAACCATTTTTTTTTCTAAATTGCTTTCAAGCAAATAAAACTAGGATCCAAAAACATTTAATTGTAGCATTTTCTCAAGCATAGACTCAATTTATACATTTTAAATCTGCAGCAATTACACGGCCAAGAATAATTGTATTTTAATACATATATTTTCCTTTTTTTTTATTCTGCCATACATGAATATTCATATTACTTTTCAATAGACATTTTAAATAAACATTGACGGAAAAACTAGAAAAAATTGGTATTAACTGTGTTCAAAAAGGCAGACTTTAAATTGAAAGGACCTCATTATGATTTATTGTTATTCATTTATCTTACTATTTGTAAGATAATATTTGTTGTTTGTTATTATTATAGGACACTAACATTTATTTATGTAATCTTATTATTTTTTACCTTATATAGCAACAATAGGCCTAATTATATACAGTATGCTAGCATCTCTATGAAATGTCAACTTCACACACTGTCATACATTTGGATGAGAGATTGGCATTCACCTATCACATGCTTTACCTTGCACCTAGTAGTGCAGTTGTATTCAGCTGATATCCATTGAATTTGGCTACACACAAACATTGTGTAGTGAGACATTTGTGTCAGCAAGTCTTTTGTTAATTTTAGTCCATTAAATACACTTATTCCTATTTTTTCTCTTTTATTAGAATTATATTTAACCTCCGCCCACTAACGGCTTTATTCTATGAATAAATGGCAGGTGGGTGTGCTTTGAGCCAAAACCTGTTGTAGCTCTGATAGATGTATGAAAGACGTATGCTAAAATTTAGTGCATTATCTGTCAAACACAGCACTTTTGAATGCGCCAAAGAAATGCTATGCAAGGCGTCCCACTTGCCAGATTTATGAGCCCACATACGGCAGGTTCATACATACTGTCACATTCTACAAACATGTCGTCCTAAATGCTCTGAAACTGCTGCATCTTACAGAATAAAAGACACTCTGCTGGAAACAGCATGTCTATCACAAGCTTGTGCTTTCCTCAGCAAGGGTGGCATAATCTATGTGACAGGTTCTCTTTAAGAAATGGAAAACAAGTTGAAGTACATGGGGAATGTCTTGTGGCTATTAGAGTCTAAGACATATGATTGGATTGTTGCTATTGGAGTTATATGATGAAATTTAGACTTAGAGGACTTTCAGTTGCTTATGTTCCAAATATTCTACTTTATTATATTCGCTCTTTATGTATTACTGTAGAAGGTCAAATATCTTTAAAATCTTATATTGAATCATTTGTGTTCTTACTGCAGCATAAATTGGAGAGCATGCTAGATTGTATTTTACCAGCCAGAAACAAAAATTGCAGAGTAATGAAGTAGTTAGAATTGTTGCCCTGGAGCAACATGGTCCCAAATGCAAGAACAAGGTGGAAATGGTGTTTAGATATTTTTAAATCTGAAATAATGTATTTTCCCAACCAAAGCAAACCCATATAAACATCTTCAGGTACTTGGCACATAGGATTTTTTTTAACCCCTTAAAACGACGCGCACCGTTTTTGACGGCGGCCGGTGCGGGTCGTTCGTCTGCAGCGACGTCTTTTGACGTCGCTGCAGACATCGGGGTTTGCGGCGCCCGGTGCCGCACTGCGCTGGGATCGGGGCTGAACTAAAAAGCCCCGATCCCAGAGCATGTCCTGCAGGCATCGGGGAGGCGGAGGAAACCTCCGCAACCCGATGCTTTAACCCTTTTGATTGCGGGGGTTTTGCGTTACCGCAGCGCAATCAAAGGGATCCCCTGCTCTGTCGGGTGATCGGAACACCCCGGGGACCCACAGAGCCCGGGGAACGGCTCTGCACAGTCAGCTTGGGGACCTAGCATGGCCCCAGAGTTGTCTGTGTATGAAGCCAGTGATTAGGACGCACTGTGTGCTGTCCTAATCACTGCCTGTGTCAGACTGACACAGATTAGCATGTATTAGCATATATGAATATGCTAATACATTACTAAGTGTAAAAAAAAAATTTAAAAAAATGTTAAACGTTCTCCCTTCATGGGAGTCAAAAAAAAGTACAAAAAAAACATAAAAATTGTAAAAAAAATAATAAAAAAAAAAAAAAAATAAAATAAAAAAAAATATTTAAACAAAATTTTAATTGTACATAAATTACACGCACAAAAAAACCTACACATATTTGGTATCCACACGACCATAACAACTGTAGCAATAATCTAACAACTTATTAAGTGTGAATTGTGAATGGTCAAAAAAAAAATGAAAAAAACAAAAAAAAATTTTTTTGGAAAAAAATAAAAAAAAATTTACTGCAATTATTTATAAGTGTACTTAAACTATTCCCTTGTAAAGTGCAACTTGTCTTGAATAAAACGAGGCCTCATCCAACTGCGTCATTGAAAAAATAAAAAAGTTACAACTGTTTAAATGCAAGGAGGCCAAAACTAAAAAAATGTTCTGGTCATTAACTACTTTTCAGGCGTTCGGCTTAAGGGGTTAATGCGGCGTGAGAGGGGGTTATGGCTATTACTTTATAATCAATAACTTCACCACATTGCACACAAAACTGATGGCAATGAAAGGACTACCTTGTGCACAAAACTATGCAACTCCATGAGAGTACGGTACTCATAAGTAGTGCAAAATTGTATTTAATTTATGTAGTGCACATTTTATTCTGGGAAACAATGCTTCATGATTTAGTTAAGGGGCTGCACGGGTTGGATCACCCTTTCACCCCCCACCCCCCTCCCCGAAAGAGTGGAGAGGGTGTCGGCAGTAATTTTGCATTGACGTCACTGGTAGTGTTGAGCGATTGCGTTGGCTATCGAGATCGATCGATAGTCGGCCGCTATCGATTAAAGGTTTTTTTTGATAGTGAGCGTCGATTATGAGCGATGACCATTAAAGTCTATGGGAGAGCAAAAAACACCTTCATTATTACACCCAAACAAGGCCCGGAGAAGCTGAAAATTTAAAATCCACAACAGTCAAATGGATACGTGCTACATCTTAGGCAACACATTTAGGTTATAAAAGTCACAGAAAAAAAATCACAGACCATTCACTATCCCTGTCTTGTACCACAGCCGACCCTTAAACCTGCATCACCCAAATTAAAAAGTGCCAGAAGGCAGTATGATTTGAAACCCTCATGTTACTTGAACTGGACATTTGAAAATCCCTGTCCTGGGGAAAGCAGCTGAGCCCCAAACCTGCATAACCCCCAGATTTAAAAAGTCCGCAAAAAGGAGTCTTTCAACCACCATTTTAGTTTGACTGGACATTGACTATACCTGTCCTGGACCGCAGTATGGACCATTAAACCTGTCTGACCCCCAAATTAAAAAGTGCCGGGAAAAGGAGTCTGTTATGTCTGTATCGTTTGTTTTCGTATAATACACGGTATTTTTTGCACCTTTCAATTCACCTTGGTGACTATAGAATTGCTGTTTTAAGATTTACGTGGATGCTGCATCAAAGGAACAAAGCTGGGTGCGCAAAAGTCAAAAAACACGTATCTGTTATGTTTTCGTATAATACACGGTATTTTTTGCACCTTTCAATTCACCTGTGGTGAATATAGAATTGCTGTTTTAAGATTACGTAGATGCTGCGTCAATGAAAC
>JAODAL010043351.1:0-33930 GCA_025379985.1 Phyllomedusa bahiana | reverse complement strand
TTTTAACCCCACCCAATCGGTTCCTCAGCCAGAGAGTCAGCAGGAAAAGCAGCATGTGAGGTCGGGAACCAAGCGGCCACGGGGTAAAAACCCGCTTCGCAGGTCCAAGAAAGTAGCGGCACAGGGGCTCAGCGAGGCGCGGGGCAGTAGTCACTCATGCGGAGCATTGGCGGTAAAATCAGCTACTCGTCGGTGTGGCAGTTCTTTGCTAAGACACCGGAGGAGCCGAATATGGGTATATGTAGAATCTGTGGGCAGAAAGTAAAGCGTGGCCAGAGAGCTAACGTTGGCACCATGGCCCTGCGTCAACACATGCAGCGTCACCATCCTGGGGCCCTGGGAGAAAACCTGGCTCGATGTGTGGTCCATCCTCCCGCTGCAGCAACAGCACAGCAGCGCCCAGTGGCCGCATGACATTGCATCAGTCAAGGTTCCCACCACCCTCTGCAAAAGGGAGTTATTTTCTTTGAACATCATCTCCTGGTCCAGAGCTCCTGTTTCTCGTACTCATGGCGCCAGCAGTCGGTTCAGGCGAGGCGTTTGCAAAGAGAAACAACAGTAGCGTCCAACCATCCTAAGGTGCAGAAGCTGACCGTGCTCCTGTCCAAGTTGTTGGTTTACTGCAGTCCCTCCCTTCCAATGGTGGAACTCTGTCCCCATTCAGAGAACTAATGGCTTCTGCCGAGCCGAGATGGAGAGTTCCAAGCCGTAATTTATTTTTCAAAAAGGCAGTACCAGCACTTCACAAAATATGTAGAACAGAAGGTGGACCAGTCGGTTTGTTCCAAGGTGCACGGCAGCGCGGACGTCTGGAGCTGTAACTACGGTCAGGCTAGTACTGTCCTTTTACGGCCCACTGGGTGAATGTGCTTCCGGCCCGGCACACAACAACTTGGCAGGAGACGCCGCTTTCTCCTCCACGTTGTCAAACTGGGGCCCTCCTGCGCCAATGTCCGCCTCCTCCTCCTCCCCCACCATCACCATCCCACCCTCCACAAGTACTACTCCATCATACCACATGTGTAGGGCACAGCGGTGTCACGCAGTTCTACACCTGGCTTGCCTCAGCGAAGAAGTCCCACAGGGGAGGAACTTCTCTGCCTCATGCAGCAAGAATTCGATGTGTGGCTTTCTCCGCGCCAACTGCAAATCGGAACCATGGTGACGGACAATGGGAGTAACATGGTGCCCACTTTCCCAAACCGAGGAGGGGATGATCCAGCGCCCTGCATGGCGCAGGTTCAATCTGGTTGTGAAAAAGGTTCCTGAAGTCTTCCACCGAAACTGGGGCATGCACTTCATCCATTTCTACAAAGCCAGGAACACCATCCTCGAGTTGCAACGGCAGAACAGCCTCCCCCAAAAAACTCATGGAAGCTTTTATTCCACTCGTTGGAATTCCAGCCTGCACATGTTGGACCGACTGTATGAACAGAGAAATGCCATTAACGATTTTTTGATGATCCAGGCAGACAGAAGTACGCCCCTTTGTAACTTTGATGTCAGCCAGTGGCAGCTCATGCGTGACACCTGCCGTTTGTTGAGGCCATTCGAGGAGGCCACGTTATTTGTCAGCCCGCCAGGACTCGGGATGAATAACGTCGTTCCATTTGCTTCATGTCCTGGAACAGATGCTGAAAAATCTGTCTGGGCAGGGGACTGGAGATGGGGCGACTACATCTCGCAGCCACATGAGTCCGGTGGGGACTGAAATGGAGGAGGAGGAGGGGGGAGGAGGAGGGGGACATTGGAGCAGAAGCATTGTCTGGTTAAATGAGTGGATTTTCTACCCAGGTGACAAGAGAGGAGGAGCAGGAGCAGCTGGAGGGGGGTAGATGGAGATGAGGAAGACGAGGCAGAAAGACCCGCAAGCACCAGGCATATACAGGGAGATGGAGGTAGGGGTCCCTCGGGGTCTCTTGTGCAGATGGCCCGCAGCATGCTGATTTGCCTGGCTAGTGACAGCCGAATAGTCAGCATCCGGCAGAGGGATGACTTCTGGCTCTCCACCCTATTGGACCCTCACTACCGGTCCAAAATGGGAGCCTTTTTCCCAGCTATTGAGAGGGAGGACAAACCCAAATACTATAGGAAAATCCTCCATATTTAGTTGGCCGCTGCCTATTGCGAACATCGTCCCTCCTCTGACAGGGCTGACCGGGGATTCTTCAGAGCTCACGTACTGCTGCCGCGGCTGCTGGGGGAAGGTTGGGGGTTCGGAGCAGTTCCCGCTCCATCAGCAGCAACCTAAGTCTGGAGTCACTGATGAGCAGCTTCCTTCACCCGCCTAGTGAGGAGGGCAGTCGCCAGCAGCAGCAGCAGGACCTGGAGCAGACCCTGAAACAACAGGTGGTGGCCTACTTGGACAGCACTCTGCCACCCCAGTTAGAAGATTCGTTTGGACTACTGGGCAGCCAAACTGGATGTTTTGGCCGCAACTTGCCGAGTTTGCAGTGGAGAACTGTCCTGCCCGGCCAGTAGTGTGGGCATCAGAGCGGGTGTTCAGTGCGGCGGGGGCCATCGTTACCCCAAGTTAAAAACCCGCTTGTCCATGGGAAATGTGGAACGACTGGCCTTTTTTCAAGATGAATCAGACATGGATCGGCCAGGATTTCCACACACCAATGCCTTGGCGTCATTTTTAATCAGCCATGACGCCTCACCCAAACTGTGAGAAATGAGTCTGGGTTCAATCTACCTGCCTCAGCCACTATTCTGATGCCGCCACCCGCCTGATGCCACCTCATGCTGCTGCTGCTGTTGCTGGTGCCGTGACATCCACACTGTGTCATTGTGCCACTCTCTGACCTCATAAATGTTGCTCCTGCCCCCCGTCACCTCCACTCTCTGTCATTTTGCAACTCTGTATCCTACTACTGTTTTGCCACCTCCGAATGTCAATTTTGCCACTGTCTGAACTCATTTCTGCTGCTGCTGTTGATGCCATCAACTCCGATTGTGTCATTTTCCACTCTTTGGCCACTCCTGTTTTTGCCCCTCCAGATGTCATTGTGCCCCTGTCTGACCACATGCTGCTGTGGCTGCCCCCGTCACCTCCACACTCTGTCACTGATGTTGCCAACCTGAGCCCTCAGCTTGTTTTTTTTTCCCGCTGTTTTCTTCCATGACTTTATCAGGCAACATTCCCGCTTCAGTTTTTTGGTCAGTTTTGCCCTCTTAAGTGCCCAGGGAATTTTATAGTGAAGTGATTCTAAGAGTGGCGGCAGTCATGTGCGTGTCAAACTAAAACACAACATTGTATGAAGACCAAACCAAGCTCCCTCTGCATAATTAAGCATGGCACAATGTTCTACAGCACCCTGCAGGCTCTGTGCAGCCTGGAAATAGCTGTTTTTTAACGTGATTCGTTCTGAAGTAATTCTGACTGAAGTTATTTTTGTCAGGAAATTCGGCGAAGTGAGCGAACCGAATTTTTGAGAAATTCGCCCGTCTCTAAATAGGATACAGAACTTTGCTAGTCACCGCAGGTGTATTTCATAGGTGCAAAAACCACCTTTTATTATCCGTACACAATTTAATTAGGTTTTTTTCACTTTGGCGCAGGCCATTTTTGTTGAAAGACCCATCTTGTACTTATATTACCATACAGAAATTTGCTAGTAATTGCTGTTGTATTTCATAGGTGCAAAAACCACCTATAATTATCAGTACACAACTTAATTTCTTTTTTTTCCACTTTGGCGCAGCCCAGTTTTGTTCAAAGACCCACTTTGTACTTACAGTAGGATACAGAACTTTGCTAGTCACCGCAGGTGTATTTCATAGGTGCAAAAACCACCTTTTATTATCCGTACACAATTTAATTAGGTTTTTTTCACTTTGGCGCAGGCCATTTTTGTTGAAAGACCCATCTTGTACTTATATTACCATACCAAAATTTTCTAGTAATTGGTGTTGTATTTCATAGGTGCAAAAACCACCTATTATTATCAGTACACAATTTAATTACGTGTTTTTTCACTTTGGCGCAGCTCAGTTTTGTTCAAAGACCCACTTTGTACTTACAATAGGATACAGAACTTTTCTAGTCACTGCAGGTGTATTTCATAGGTGCAAAAACCACGTTTTATTATCCGCATACATTTCAAATAGGTGTTTTTTTTTACTTTGGTGCATCCCAGTTTTGTTCAAAGAGCCACCTTGTACTTAAATTTGAATACAGAAATTTTGTAGTTACTGTTGGTGTATTTATTTGATGCAAAAACCACCGTTTGTTATCCGTATAACTTTTAAATAGCTGTATTGCACATGGTGCGGCCCTAGTTTTTTTTCCAAATAGCCACGTTGTACGACAATTCTGATAGAAAAATTTTCTAGCAACTGTTCTCGTTTGTCATTGCTGCAAAAAACGCAATGTCTCATCCGTGTAACTTCTGAATAGTTTTATTTAGCTAGGTGAATCTCAGTTTGGCGCAGATAGTGCACTTCTATGATAGTTTGTTGAAAACTATCAATTCTTAGTCGTACTGGGTAGTTGTAAATGCCTGGGACTGAAGGAAGAACACTGTTGATTTTGTCTTACGGTTCTTCCACCAGACCGCATTTCACAGGTACTCGCTAGAAACCTTTCAGTTTCTAATCCTAGTTGGCTGTAGGAAATTAGAGGGATTTAAGAATAGCTGTGATTTGCCGTTTTTTAATACGACACTTTCAAAAACTCTTCCATGCCTTCTTAATTTTTTATCTTTCTGAACATGGAGCGAAATGCAGGTGGTAAGCAAGCAAAGATGGGTGTAGGAGGTAGAGGTACGAGAGAAGGTGCTCCTTCCAGTGCTGGCAACAACACGCAAGCCAGCGGATCATCGGTTGCAGGACCGTCAGGCCTTTCATCGCTGGGTCAGAGCCCTGTGAATCTCAGTAATGAACAGCGTTGCCAATCTGTTCTTCAGTGGTTAATGCAACCTGCATCCAGCAGTCTTATCTCCTCGTCCTTCCAGTCATGGCCACAAATGTCGTCATCAGCATCGTCAGCATCCGTCCAACATGAAGCGAAGGCAGTCCAAATGTCAACTCGTACACCCACCACTGTGGATAATCCATTTTCTGAAAACCTCTTTGATGACAAAATGTGGTTGGGGTCAGAAGGCATGTTAAAAGATCAAGAGGCCAAAGAGGATGATTTTGTCTGCTCTGACGCCCAGTTACTGATGCCATTAGAGGAGGAGAAGGAAGCCGGTCAATCGGCAAAAATCCCAGGCGGTCGGCAACACCTTGAAGTACCTCTTGCTTGTTGCCCGCAGCTCCTGGATGCAGAATGTCAGGACGACCAAATCACCTTCATACCGCACATCCAAACCCTCACCTCTGCTTGTCACCTCCACCTAAAAAATATTTCCCGAATCCGCTCATTTCTTAACTCTGAAAGCACAAAAAGCTTGTCCATGCCCCCCGTCATTCTCCCGCCTCGACTACTGCAACATCCTCCTCTGTGCCTCCCACTAGCACCCTCGCTCCCCTCCAAACTATCCTTTAACTCTGCTGCCTGTCTGATTCACCTCTCTCCTCGCTACTCCCCTGCCTCTCCCCTCTGCCGATCCCTTCACTGGCTACCCATTGCCCCAGCGAATCCAGGTCAAGCTAGCAACTTCGACCTACAAGGCTCTCCATAACCTCTCCCCTTCATACATCTCTGCCTTAATCTCTAAATACCTCCCCTCACGCAGCCGCCGCTCCTCACAGGACCTTCTCCTTGCTCCCCTCTTATCACCTCCTCCATAAACCGTCTCCAAGACTTCTCTCGTGCTTACCCCACCTCTGGAAACTCACTGCCCCAACACATCAGACTCTCCCCCTCTCTCACCGGCTTCAAACATAACCTGAAAACCTACCTCTTCAGGATTGCCTATAAACAACTTTAAACCCGGGGGTTGCACTGCTCCGCCCCAAAAACATGTCTGTCCCTCACCTTCTGTCTCTTCACCCCTCCCTGTAGATTGTAAGCCCTTCGCGGGCAGGGACCTCTTTCCCTCTGTACCAGTTGTTAGTCCTTATTGTCACTTTTTTAATTGTTTGACCAATGTTATTTATGTACCCGCCTGAAATGTACAGCGCCCTGGAATCAAGGGCGCTCCAAAATAAATGATAATAATAATAAAATGATGATGACGACATTGTGGATCCAACGTGGTCTTTTCAGCAGAATTTGCTTGCAAACGCTTCATTACTGGACGAGGAGGAAAACGATGGGGTAGTGTCAGTACGGCTCCCGCCTCAAAAAGGGAGAGGGCAGTCGCAGAAGTCCGCTGAGGATTCCGCCACCCACGATCAGCGGAAACACTGCTCCTCGCTTATCGCCGTCGAAAAGGTCCAGGACCTCTCAAGCCTGGGCCTTTTTCGAGCAAGCCTCTGATTCACCCAGCGATGTCATATTGCCGCCTTTGGCTGTAAACGATCAGTAGAGGCAAGAATCTTGGGTGTTTAACCACCACCAATATGTCTAGTAAACATGCAGCGAATGCATGATTTTGAAATGGAGGAAACACTTGGCCAAACAAGGGCCACACCGATGCCGGGCTTCCAACCACTGTCACACCCTCTGCCTTCGCCTCCTCCTACTCCACCACCACCAAGCGTTCCTCAGATGCCCATGTCTCTCAGAGTCATTTTTCAGGGATCACCCTCCGCTTCAGCCTCCCCCGTCGCCCGATTTACCACAGCACCACCAGAGACCATCCTACCCCTTCTTCCTTCCACCAGTTTGACGACCTGCACGCCGTACAGCGGCCAGTCTAGCAGCCAGCCTTCTGTCTACCAGGTTTGGGAGCAGAAGAAACCCTTCAACCCAAACTATCCCAAAGCCAAAAGCCTGAATGTCGGCATTGCCAGGCTTTTGGCCTTGGAAATGTTGCCTTCCATTAGTGGCCACTGATGGGTTCCGCCACGTTAAATGGCCCTTGCCTGTCCCCAATACCAGATGCCGAGTAGGCATTTCTTTGTCAGAGAAGCCGTCCCTGCCCTGGCCAGCCACGTGTCATCGAAAATTTCAAGCGCGTTGTCTGCATCTGTGTCCGGAAAAGTCCATCTGACCACCGACACATGGACTAGTAAGCACGGCCAAGGCCACTATACCTCTGTGGGCAGCTCCCCTGGGGTGAGCTGGGTGGATGTCTCTGGTGGTGACAGTGGCTCTCAGGCTCGGCGCATGCTCTTCAAAACCGCAGGGATGGTGCAGGGGTTTTTCCCAAGGTCCCCCTGGTGGCTTCACTTGTCCAGAGAAACCGGCCGTGTTGAAATTAATTGTCTTGGAGGACCGTCCACACACAGGTCAGGAGCTGTGGGCGGCTCTCCACAACGAGACCGAGCGCTGGCTGGGTGACAAGAACCTTGTGCCAGGCAAGGTGGTGTGTGGTAACGGTCGAAATCTGCTGGCCGCCCTTAAGATAGGTAGGCTGGAGTACATCCCTTGCCTGGCACATGTCATGAACATCGTCGTCCAGAAATTTATAAAGCGCTACCCGGGTCTGGACTGCCTGCTGAGGAAGGCTCGTGGTCTGAGTTCGCACTTCAGCCGTTCGCACCCTGCTTCATCCCGCCTGGCTGCATTGCAGCATCAGCTCGTCCTCCCCGTCAACCGTCTCATTGTTGACGTGGCAACACGCTGGAATTCCACCCTCCACATGCTTCAGCGATTGTGGCAGCAGTGCAATGCCATTACGCAGTACGAAGTGACACATGGCCTGACAAGCAGCGGTGCGGACCTCAGGGTGTTGAGCCACCGAGAGTGGAGGCAGGTGAAAGAGCTCTGCACCATTCCTTTCCAGTTTTGAAGAAGCCCCCCAAAATGGTCAGTGCGGACAATGCCCTTGTCAGCATGAGCATTGTGGTGATCTTAGTTCTGGAACGATCGTTGGACACTCCAGCTACGGAGGACTAGACGGACACAGATGCGGACACAGAGCCTTTCTCTCCATCAAATCCACAAGGCCTGACAGTTTCACTATTTTATCGGTCTTCATTAGGCAGTGGTTCAGGGTCCAGGGCTAGTGCAAGGCGGCGCCTCAGCTCTCAGGGTGCATCATCTGAGGCAAGTCAGGGCTGTGTTGAAGCTGTGCCGGAGGAAGCGGAGGAGGATGAGCAGGAGGAGGTATTCCCTGACACCGACATCCCTGCCTTGGAAAGAGGTTGGCGCGAATTTGAGGTGGAGGAGGAAGAAGAGGAAGATCAGTGCTAGTGCCCCTTGACCCAGAGGCTTGGGAAATCAAGGCTCCATCTCTCACATGAGTGCTTGGATGCTCCATTTCCTCCAACATGATCCTCGCATTAAGGCCATCAAACTGAACAACAGTTACTGGGTGGCCCACCCCCCCCCCCCCCCCCCCTCGACCCCCCTCGCCGGTACAAGCAAAACTCAGCACTTTCCTTTCCCCCACCCAAATAGAGAGTAAAAGGCAGGAATTGGTGACCGTGCTGATTGATCAACTGGAGACATCTGTTGTGTCTGCTTCACGTTCTTCAAATGTCACGGTGAAACAACGTCAGCGACGTGACAGCAGTAGAGTTCCAAGTAGCCATAGAAGCAGCAGCAGCAGGCATAGCGGCAGAAGCCTAATGGGTGACCTCGGGCAAATCTTTATTTCCACCCTCACCAAGCAGTATGCAGGGCCCACATACACACATAGAGACCGGCTTTAAGACTGGTGCCCGACATCTGCGTCTCAACACCGATGTTTTGGAGTGTTCCGGGACCCAATTGCTTCTGGTCCAAATAGGATGAATGGCCCTGAGCTCGCTCGCCACGGCCAATAGAGGTGTTTTCCCTGCCAGCAGCCGCTTCTTCTGAGTGGACCTTCGCAGCAAGCTGGAGGAGTCATTACAGACAAACGCATCCGGCTTTCCACGTTTAATGTGGATTGTTTGACTTTCACAGATGAATCAGGCATGGATCTCTGTGATGTTGTGCCCCAATTCCCCGAGGTCACCGATTAGTTGCCGGTCTACTTCACTTTCCTCTTTCAAAAGAAATGGTCCTCTTGAAAACTTTTTTTAAAAATGATAATTTCTTACTGCAATTTTTATTCTCAGTTCCCAAAAGTTCATTTTTCTGGTTTTGCGGTGAGGAGACTGTAAAAGACACCAAGGTTTCATGAAAAAAAACGTATTCCATTTACTCACTTTATTTTTAGAATTTTTCGCATTGTCAATGGTTTTGGGGTCATGTTGCTTAGAAATACAGCTATAATCATGGTCCTTTGGAACAGAAATATGGCTTCTAAGCGACATTTCTCCCTCACAATTTTAAACAGTGGCTGAGAAGTCATTTTTATAATTTTTTTGGGGTTCATGTTGCTGTGAGATACAGCTATTTTTCATGGTCTTTTGGATCAGAAATGGGGTTTTCTGAGTGGCATTTCTCCCTCACAATTTTTAACAGTGGCTGAGAAGTCATTTTTATAATTTTTTGGGTCATGCTGCATTTGAAATGCAGCTATACTACAGGTCCTATTCTAAAAAATGTGGTTTCTAACAGACATTTGTTCTTCACAATTTTCAAGAGTGGATCAAGGGTCATATTTTTTAATTTTTGGGGGCTTTTTGCTGTGGGAAAAGCAGCTTTTACTACAGGTCCTATTGTAAAAAATGTGGTTTCTAACAAACATTTTTTTCTTCACAATTGTCAAAAGTGGCTCAAGGGTGATGATGCTGTCAGAAATAGGAATAGGTAGGACACGGGTTTAAAGGACACATATTGCAAAATGACTTGTTTTTGCAAGATTTTTTACATAGCTAGCAATCCCCGTACTGAGGGCAACCATTTAATACAATAAAAAAAAGAGAAACAAAGACGTGGTGGGATTCCATCCTATTTTATAAATGTTTTTTCTATAATTAAACTACCAAAAAACTTGCATGTACAAAATAGCCGTTACAAATATTCCTCTGAATTGTACAAGGGAGGTACAGGAAGACTTGAACAGATGTAGGTTACCAGGACAGATTATAGTCAATGTCCAGTTCAACTAAAATGATGGTTCAAAGACTCCTTTTTCCGGCACTTTTAATCTGGGGGTCATGCAGGTGTGGGGCTCATGCGGTGGCCCAGGACAGGGATAGTCTATGTCCAGTGAAACTAAAATGGTGGTTGAAAGACTCCTTTTTCCGGCACTTTTTATTTTGTGAGTCAGATAGGTTTAAGGGTCATGCTGTGGTACAGGACAGGTATAGTCAATGTCCAGTGAAACTAAAATGGTGGTTGAAAGACTCCTTTTTCCAGCACTTTTTAAATCTGGGGGTCATGCAGGTTTGGGGCTCATGCTGTGGCTCAGGACAGGGATAGTCTATGTCCAGTGAAACTAAAATGGTGATTGAAAGACTCCTTTTTCCGGCACTTTTTAATCTGTGAGTCAGATAGGTTTAACGGTCATGCTGTGGTACAGGACATGTATAGTCAATGTCCAGTTCAACTAAAATGGTGGTTCAAAGACTCCTTTTTTTCCGGCACTTTTTAATCCGTGGGTCATGGAAGTTTGAGGGTCATGCTCTGGTACAGGATATGGATAGTCAATGTCCAGTTCAACTAAAATGGTGGTTCAAAGACTCCTTTTTCCGGCACTTTTTAATCTGTGAGTCAGACAGGTTTAAGGGTCACACTGTGGTACAGGACATGTATAGTCAATATCCAGTGAAACTAAAATGGTGGTTGAAAGACTCCTTTTTCCGGCATTTTTTAATCTGGGGGTCATGCAGGTTCGGGGCTCATGCTGTGGCCCAGGACATGGATAATCAATGTCCAGTTCATGTAAAATGATGGTTCAAATCATACTGCCTTCTGGCACTTTTCAATTTGTGGGTGATGCAGGTTTAAGGGTCATGCTGTGGTACAAGACAGGGATAGTGAATGGTCTGTGACTTTTTTCTGTGACTTTTATAACCTAATTGTGTTGCCTAAGATGTAGTACGTATCCAGTTTACTGTTGTGCATGTTAATTCCAGCTTCTCCAGCCCTGTTTGGGTGTAAGAATGAAGGTGTTGTTCCTATCCCATAGACTCTAAGGGGCCGTTCACATGACTTATTTCGGCCCGGATTGGCGCCGTACTGCGCGCCGGATTTGCGCTGCAGTACGGCGCCAATCCGTCGCAGTAATTACGGTAATCCACAGTTCTCATAGAGAACAGTGGATTCCGTCACTCCTATCAGCTCGGCGAATCCGCCGGGCGGGGAGAAACTGACATGCACATTATCCCAGGCGAATACGCGCCGTAGAAATGGGGAGTCTATGGGGCGGCGGCCGGCCCGCCCCGGGCCCCTTATTCAAGCCGGAATTGCGAGCGCAATCTGGCTCACAATTCCGTCTTGAATAAGCCGTGTGAACACGGCCTAATGGTCATCGGCAATAATCTATTATCGACTATCGGAAATGGTCTTGATAATTGAGGATATCGACTATTGACCCGATGACGATAGTCGACGTAGTCGCTCATCACTATATCTTACCAAATGGCTGCAATGAAACGAAAAGTGAAAAATTTAAAGATGTCTGAATTATTTTCGTACCCACTATATATTAATAAGATTCTCAACTCGACAACATCAATTCAGTGCCATGATTACAACAATCAATTAATCAATCAATCAATTAATTAAGGACAGACCCCTTAATTCATTCAGACTGCAGATATTGATATAATGACCAAGCAGCATGAATGGTACAATTCTACCACACAACTTAGATGAGCAGTTTAATGTCATAGGGCAGACTAATGAACAAACGATTGCAGAGTCCAATAGAGGCAGTAACAATGTCACTGCCTTTACTCACTACACGTCTTTAACAGACAGTGTGCATTTGTTAAAGTGTATGATTAGATTGTATTTGGCTTACACAAAGACACAATACACTGGCCTATAACCTTACCAGACAATTGTCTATTATAATGAATGCCGATGGGTCATCATTTTACTGTAATTACACCACTGGGAGATAAATCTATGGCGTCAGTTAATGACTTGTTTCCACTTGCTACAATAGACGATTTATTCATATAGTTATATTTAATCCATAACGGATGAAGTATAGTTTGTACAGTTTGTATGTTACATACAATAACTGAACTATTGCTTTTATTCTGAATTTACAATAATACACTCATCTTCAGAAGGAACAAAAAGACATGGAGTGGATTCCCAGGGCAACATTAACATTCCCAGCAGCAATGCTATGGTCTCCACGCGTTCCTGCGCAGTTACTCAAGACACAGTGGGAATCAACTCATACACCCTAGGATGGAAACAAGAAGCCAGAAGGCTTTCTGTTAAGCTTTATACATGATGCTCATTGCGAGGAATTGAGGTGATACATTTATAGGGACGGCTAGGATATGTTAATAAAACTGGACATTAAAGGATCTGAGTTTTATAAAAATCAAAATGTTGCAAAATCCGAGTAGAATGAATACAAAATGATATATATTGTATATTATAGTATATTATATATATAATAAGAATTATATATAGTATATATATATATTCAATAAAACAAAACAAATGGCAAACAACAATTATTTAATTTGAAACTAGAAATATATATTGTATGTATCTTAGAGGTGTTTGGTCTCACTACTTGATTCCATACCTCAGATCCTCTATTTGGTTTCACTTTGACCTTCAGTTCTGTAACAATAGCAAAACGTTGCTGTGCAGCCTGTGTATCTTCGGCGTGAGTAATTTAAAAATACAAGGTAATTAAATTAGTATTTAAAAATACTTGTCAGGTCATTTGTATTTTGTAATCAAAATACTATTGTTTTATATTCCAGTATTTTCCACGCGTTCCAGCAACGCAAGTCAGCCTAGTAGTGAATGCGTGATTATTTTTATTTTTTTAATCATCCCGATCGCGTAATCCATTTTCCGTCAAAATTACTAGTATATACTCGAATATAAGCCCACTTCAAGCCCACCTGGATATAAACCGGAGGCCCCTTATTCATGATCTAACAAAAAAACTTTGGAAATACGTATTGTCTGGAAAATTTTAAAGTAATTATTTACGTATTTTGAGAAAATACTTTTGAAGAAGTATTTAGTATTGTATTTAAAAAATATTCGGATTAAAGTAATTATAGTATTTGCTGGTAGAGGGGGGGGGGGCAGGGGGGGGGGGGAGTAGGGAGGCTGGCAGTCATAAGTATTTTGTATTTTATATTTAAAAAACCGTTCCCAAAGTTTTTTTCCTGAACACTCCTGGCACCTACCAGAGATAGATCAAACAGGTCTGTAGCTAGTAGTGACTGAGGCGACTGATGCAACCCGCATACCAGAGGGATATTCTCATGAACAGGTAGGAACTGTTAATGTACCAATAATTGCAAAGTGACTTGTTTTTATGCAAGACCTTTAATATAAAAAGCAATTCTTGTAATGAGATAACCCCTTTAATCCCTTACCACCACAGCCAGTTTTAAGTTCCCTGACACAGCCCCATTTTTTAAATCTGCCGTGTAACTTTATGTGAGAACAACTTTTTGATACTTTTACCTATTCATGTGATTCAGAGATTTTTTTCTCATAGTACTGTACATTATACTTTAAGTTAGTTGCAAATTTTGGTCCATACAATCCTTGCTTATTTGTGAAAAATGTTTAAATATCAATAAAATTTAGAAAAATTTGTCATTTTTTAACGATTCATTCAACAACAAAATGCGTCATTGCCTAGTAAGACACAGATGGTAATTACAATGGAAAAATAGTTATTTAGTAGAACAAGCATACAATCATAAATATCCACTGTAGGCCGAAATCATTTTTTAAATGTCTTTTTATTTTTTCACGACATTACTGGGCTTTTGAAATTCAGTATTAATTCTTCACATTTTCAAGAAAATTTGCAACATTGATTTTTTAGGGACCAGTCCAGTTCTAATGTGGCTTTGAGGGGCCTGTTAGATAACCCCATAATTTACTCCATTTAAGAAACTACACCCCTTAAAATATTCAAAACAGCCTTTAGGAAGTTTATTAACATATTAGGTGTTTCATAGAAATTAAAGCACAATGGGGGGAAATGTAAAAATTTAACTTTTTTTTTTCAGATGTTTAATTTTTATACATTATTCACTAGAACATTGTAAATGTGACCAAGGAAATGTAACTCACTATCGATCCCCCCAACTCTGCCATTTTTAGAGATATCCCATATGTGGCCTTACAGCACTATTTGGCTCAACCACAAGCCACAGAATAGGAGCAGCACTTACTTGACTTTGGTGTCTCATTTTCATTAAGATTTTCTTTAGGCTCCATTACAGGTTTGCGGACTCCCTAAGGTGCTAAAACTTAATAAACACCCCTAAAAAGACCCCATATTGGAAACTACACCTCTTATGGAATATATCAATGGGTGTAGCGAGTATATCAACCTTTTCACAATTTTTTTAGTGCTAGGCTGTGAAAATTAAAAATTTTAATTTTTTTCCAGCAATCTTCAATTTTAGCTGAAAATGTCTCATTTTTACAAGTCCTGGAAAAAAAGCACCCCAAATTTTTTAAACAATTTCTTTCAAATTCCACAATACCCTATATGTGTATCTGTTTGGGCACATGGCAGGACATACAAGGAGGAGAGCGCTATTTGACTTTCGGAATTCAGATTTTGGTGGGTGCCATGTTCCATTTGCAAAGCTCCCAAAGTACATGAACAGGTGAAACCTTCCCATATTTGATTCAACACCCCTCATGGATCGCATCTGGGGGTGTATTGCACATTTTGGATAATTTTGTTTAAGCACTGGGTCATGAAAATGGGGGGAAAAAATTCAGTTCCGCCATTGTTTTTAGGGCTTCATTTTTACAGCATTTGGCATGCAGTATAAATGACATGATAACTTTACTATGCGTTCATTACATTGACAATTATATAAATTTTATATAGTTTTTTATGTTTTATTACTTTTACACAATAGAAATGTGTTTTTAAAAAAATGTGTTTTTATTTTAACATTGTCTCAAAGCCATAACTTTTTTATTTTTCTGTAAATGGAGCTGATTAAGGGCCTTTTTTGAGGAGTTGAGTTGATGTATTTAATGATACCATCATGAGTTTCATATGACGTTTTGATTGCTTTTTATCAGGGATTTTGTGAGGTGTCTTGATCAAATACACATTTTTACAGCAGTCACTGTGTGGTGTAAATTATGCTAGCTTTGCTCAGCAGGTTGATACAATTACAGAGATACCAAATCTGTGTATTTTTTAAGTTTTACTGCTTTTAAACAATAAAAAACTTTTATTCAAAAGTGAAAACACACTAAATATTTTTGCATCACCATAGTCTGAGAGCCTTAACATTTTTTTTTATTTTTCTGTGTACAAAGCTGTGTATGGACCTGTTTTTTGCGGGATGAATTGGCGTTTTTATTGGTATCATTTTTTTATGTTGAAATGTTTTTTTTTGTGTAAGACAATATCACTATCTTCTAATAGCCATAACATTTTTTTTTACATATACAGAGCTGTGGCTTTGCAGGATGAACTGACATTTTTATGTTATATTACATTTTAATTTTATGTGCAGCAGGATGAACTAAAATCACAATTCTGTGACTTTTTTATTTTATTTTATTTTTTGTGTTTTACTTTTTTTTACCTTTCTCCATAGGAGTCTTGTGTCAGTGATCTTCACTGTTACAATGGAGAGCAGTACATAGCATTACTGCTGTGTGCTGCTCTCCATGGCAACTCTCAGTCACAATGCCGGCCCTGCCCACAAGGCACGGCCGGACATAGTGACAGCACTGGCAACCTAGAAGCCTTTGATAGGTTTCCAGGCTGTCAGGGAAGCCATGGAACCTGTTTTCATGGTGTAGCTGCTCTGATGGGGACAAAGGGAGCTCTCTACCTCTGTCTTTCCCTTAGCTGCTGCAATCATGACTGAGCACAGCAGCTAAGGAGTTTGTCAATAGTGTTGAGCGATTACGTTGGCCATCGACATTGGTCGATGGTCTATAGTTGACCATCATCGACAAGATGTCGTTTGGTCGATGGTAGATTAGATTGAGGGAACCATTAAAGTCTATGGGAGAGCAAACAACACCTTCATTCTTACACCCAAACGGGCTGGAGAAGCTGGAAATAACACCCAAAAACAGTCAAATGGTTTGCGTGCTACATCTTAGGCAACACACTTAGGTTATAAAGCCACAGAAAAAAAACACACACCATTCACTATCGCTGTCTTGCACCACAGATGAGCCTTAAACCTGCATGACCCACAAATTTAAAAAATGCCCGAAGGAAGTATGATTTGAAACCATCATTTTACTTGAACTGGACATTGAATATCCCTGTCCCGGAAAAGCGCCCTGAGCCCCAAACCTGCATGACCCCAGATTAAAAAGTGCCGGAAAAAGGAGTCTTTCAACCACCATTTTAGTTGAACTGGCATAGACTATCAAGTCCTGGGCCACAGCATGAGCCCCAAAACCCTGCATGACCCCCCCCATTTAAAAAGTGCCGGAAAAAAGGAGTCTTTCAACCACCATTTTAGTTGAACTGGACATTGGGCTATACTGTCCTGGGCCACGCATGAGCCCCAAACCTGCATGACCCCCACATTTAAAAAGTGCGGAAAAAAGGAGTCTTTCAAACCCATTTTAGTTTCATGGACATTGACTCTACTGTCCTGGGCCACAGCATGAGCCCCAAACCTGCATGACCCCAGATTAAAAAGTACTGGAAAAGGAGTCTTTCAACCACCATTTTAGTTTCACCGGACATAGACTTTCCCTGTCTGGGCCACAGCATGAGCCCCAAAAACCTGCTGAACCCAGATTAAAAAGTGCCCGGAAAAAGGGGTCTTTGAACCACCATTTTAGTTTCACTGGACATTGGACTATCCTGTCCTGGGCCACAGCATGAGCCCAAAACTGCATGACACCAGATTAAAAAGTCCGGGGAAAAAAAGGGTCTTTCAAAACCACCATTTTAGTTTCACTTGGCATTACTGTCCCTTTTCCTGGGTATCGCTTGCCCCTCCGTATGAGTACGGACCAATTGAGCTTCACTTGGAAATTCTGGTGGTTAACGCTCCTGTTCCACCCGGGCCCTTTTTCTTTGCATTCTTTTTCTCATTTTACTCAACGTGCTGGAGGAAAATTGGGCTCTGTACTTTGTTCTCTGTCCTTTCTTCATACTCCATGTCCTCTGAATAACCTACATCTGGTCAAGTTTCCCTCCCTTGTACAATTCAGAGGAATTTTTTTACAAGATATTTTGTACATGCAAGTTTTTTAGTAGTTTAATTCTAGAAAAACAAATTTTTAAAATAGGATGTAATCCCAACATGTCTTTGTTTCTATTTTTTTAATTGTATCAAATGGGTTGTCTCAATACAGGGATTGATAGCTATGTTAAAGATCTTGCAAAACAAGTCATTTTGAAATATGTGTCCATTAACAGTGTCCTACCTATTCCTGTTTCTGACAGCACCATCACCCTTGAGCCACTCTTGACAATTGTGAAGAAAAAATGTTGTTAGAAACCATTTTTTTTTTAAATAGGTCCTGTAGTATAGCTGCATGTCACAGCAAAATGCCCCCAAAAATTCAAAACATGACCCATGAGCCACTTTTGACAATTGTGAAGAACAAATGTCTGTTAGAAAACAACATTTTTTTTATAATAGGACTTATAGTATAGCTGCATGTCACAGCAAATGCCCCCAAAAATTCAAAGCATGACCCGTGAGCCACTTTGGACAATTGTGAACAACAAATGTCTGTTAGAAACAAAAATTTTTTATAATAGGACCTGTAGTCTAGATGCATTTCACAGCAAAATGCCCCCAAAAATTAAAAAAATGAAAATTGAGCAACTATTGACAATTGTTAATAAAAAATTTCTGTTATAAAAAATTTTTTTTTAGAATATGACCTGTAGTATTGCTGCATTTCAAAGCAGCATGACCCAAAAAATTATAAAAATTACTTCTCAGCACTGTTAAAAATTTGTGGGGGAGAAATGCCACTCAAAAGTCACATTTCTGTTCCAAAGGACCATGATTATTGCTGTATCTCACAGCAACATGACCCCAAAAAAATTATAAATATGACTTCTCAGCCACTATTAAAAATTGTGATGGAGAAATGCCACTTAGAAGCCACATTTCTGTTCCAAAGGACCATAATTATAGCTGTATCTCACAGCAACATGACCTCAAAACCATTGACAATGCGAAAACTTCTAAAGATAAAGTGAGTAAATGGAATACGGTGTTGTCATGAAACCTTGCTGTCTTTTACAGTCTCCTCACAGCAAAACCAGCAAAATGAACTGTTGGGAAAAGAGAATAAAAATTGCAGTAAGAAATGATCATTTTAAAAAACATTTTTCAAGAGGACCATTTCTGTTTGAAAAGGAATGTGAAGTAGACTGGCAACTAATCGGTGACCTCGGCAATTGGGGCCACAACATCATCAGAGATCCATGCCTGATTCATCTTGATGAAAGTCAAACGATCAACATTATCTGTGGAAAGTCGGATGCGTTTGTCTGTAATGACTCCTCCAGCTGTGCTGAAGGTCCGCTCAGATATGACGCTGGCTGCTGGGCAGGACAACACCTCTATGGCGTGGCGAGCGAGCTCGGGCCAAACGTCCATAATGGATACCCAGAACTCTATTGGGTCAGGAACACATACAAAAACATCGGTGTTGAGACGCAGATAGTCGTGCACCATGATTCTTAAGCTGGTCTCTGTGTGTGTTGGATGTGTGCCCTGAATTGCATGCGTTGGTGAGGTGGTAACTAAAGTTTGCCAGAGGTCACCCATTAGGCTTCTGCCACTTGCCTGCTGCTGCTGCTGCCGCAACGGCTCCTTGGCACTCTACTGCTGTACATCGCTGATGTTGTTCCACCGTGACATTTGAAGACCGAGAAGCAGACGCAACAGATGTCTCCAGTTGATCAATCAGCAAGGTCTCCATTTCCTGCATGTTACTCTCTATTTGGGTGGGTGGAACGAAAGTTCTGAGTTTTCTTTTGTACCGGGGATCCAGGAGGGTGGCCACCCAGTAACTGTTGTTATTTTGATGGCCTTAATGCGAGGATCATGTTGGAGGAAATGAAGTACCCAAAGCACTCATGTGAGAGATGGACCCTTGATTTCCCAAGCCTCTGGGTCGAGGGGCACTAGCAAACTGATCTTCCTCTTTCTCCCCTCCGCCTCAAATTCGCCCCAAACCTTTTTTCCCAAAGGCAGGGACGTCGGTAACGTCGGTGTCTAGGAATACCTCCTCCTACCTCCTCCTCCTCCTTCTCGCTTCCTCTGGCACAGCTTCAACACAGCCCTGAGTTGCCTGAGATGATGCACCTGAGAGTGGATGCGCCACCTTGCACTAGCTCTGGACCCCGAACCACTGCCTAATGAAGACCGATGAAATTGTGAAACTGTCGGGCCTTGTGGATTCGACGGAGAGAAAGGCTCCGTGTCCGCATCTGTGTCTTTTCTCCTCCTCCTCTCTGGCGGGACCTGTTGTTTCAGAGTGTCCATCGATCTTTCCCAGAACTAAGATTCCCCACAAATGCTCATGCTGACAAGGGCATTCTGCACTGACCATTTTGGTGGCTTCTTCAAAACTGGCAAGGATGTTTGCAGAGCTCTTTCACCTGCCTCCATCTCAGTGGCTCAACACCCCGAGGCCCGCACTGCTGCTTGTCAGGCCATGTGTCACTTTGTAATGCGCAATGGCATTGCGCTGCTGCCACAATGGGCTGGAGCATGTGGAGGGTGGAATTCCGCGTGTTGCCACGTCAACAATGAGATGGTTGATGGGGAGGCCGAGCTGTCGCGCAACGCAGCCAAAGGGGGACGAAAACAGGGTTTCGAACGGCGGAAGTGGAACTTAGACTTCAAGCCTTCCTCAGCAGGCAGACCCGGGGAGCTCTTTAGAAATTTCTGGCGACAAGGTTCATGACATGTGCCCGGCAAGGGATGTGCTCCAGCCTACCGATCTTAAGGGCGGCCAGGGAGATTTCGCCCGTTTCGCCCCACCAACCCTTTCCTGGCACAAGGTTCTTGGCACCCAGCCAGCGCTCGGTCTGTTGCGGAGAGCCGTCCACAGCTCCCGACCTGTGTGTGGACGGTCTCCAAGACAAATTAATTTTTAACCGGCCTGGTTTCTCTGGGCACGTTTATGCCACCAGAGGACCTTGGGGGCCTTGGGGAAAGAGCCCTGACCATCCCTGCGGTTTGAAGAGCGGGGCGCCCAGCCTGAGAGCCCAAACCGTCACCCCCAGAGACATCCACTCAGCTACCCAGTGAGCTGTCACAGAGATATAGCGGCCCTTTGGGCCCCTGCTTACTAGTCCATGTGTCGGTGGGGCAGATGGGGAATTTTCCCGCACAGATGCAGGGCAACGAGCTTGAAATTTTAGATGACACGTGGCTGGCCCGGGCAGGACGGCTTTGCTGGCAAAGAAATGACTGCTCGGCATCTGGTATTTGGGGGCAGGCACGGGCCATGACGTGGCGGAACCCATCTGTGTCCACCAGATGGAAAGGTAACCATCCCAAAGCCAAAAGCCAGAATGTCGGCATTGCCAGGCTTTTGGCTTTGGGATGGTTTGGGTTTAAAATTTTTTTTCTGCTCCCAAACCTAGAAGGACAGAAGGCTGGCTACTAGACTCGCCCCATGTACGGCGTGCAGGTCGTCAAAATGGCGGAAGGAGGGAAGGGTAGGATGGGTCTCTGGTGGTGCTGGTGGTAACTCGGGCGACGGTGGAGGCTGAAGGGAGGCTGATCCCTGATCATGACTCTGAGAGGACATGGGCAGCTGAGGAACGCTTGGTGGTGGCGGAGGAGGGAGGCGGAGACAGAGGGTGTGGGCAGTGGTTGGAGGCCCCGGGGTCGCTCTGGCCTTTTTTGGCCAAATGTTGCCTCCATTTCAACACTGCAGTCGCTGCATGTGACTAGGCATGTTGGTGTGGTTAACCACCCAAGCTTCTTGCCCCCTTTCTTATGCGTTTACGGCAAAGGCAGCTATGACATCGCTGGGTGAATCAGAGGCTTGCTCAAAGAAAGCCCGGCTTGAGAGGTCCTGGCCCCTTTTTGACGGCGATAAGCGAGGGGGGGATTTGCGCTTACCGTGGTGGCGGAATCATATCAGGGACTTCTGTGACCCCCCCTTCCCTTTTTGAGGTGGAAAGACTGACACTCCCCCATCGTCTTCCCCCTGTCCAGTGATAAAGTGCTCGCAAGCAAATTCTGTGAAAAGACCAGGAGGATCCCAATGTCGTCACATCATCATAAAAAGGTGACTTTGTCGTCCGCTTTCTGAACAGGAGCTGCGGGCTACAAGCAAGGGGGATGCAAGGCGTTTCCAAACGCCGGGGTTTTTGCGAGGGGCCGGTTCCTTTTCCTCCTCTGTGCATCAGTAACTGGGGTCGGGAAGGAAAATCATCCTCTTTTTGGTCTTTATTTTTAAAAATACCTTCTGACCCCCAACCGCATTTTTTTCATCAAAGGGTCTTCAGGGAAAATGGATTATCCACAGTGGTGGGTCACGAGGACATTTGGGGGCTTCATTTTTGGAAGTGCTGGTGATGTGGACGAAATTTTTGGGGCCCTGACTGGGGGGACGAGGGGTAAAAAATGGGGTGGATGCAGGTTGCTTAACCACTGAGGGAGATTTGGGAACTGTTGTTATGAGATTCCCAAAAGGGCCCCGACCCCGGATGACAGGCCCGACGGTCCTGCAATGCGATGCGGCAGCGTGTTGTCGCCAGCATGGAAGGAGCACCCTTTTCTCGTACCTTACCTCCATGTGCTACCCCCTTTTGCCCGCTTACCCCCTGAATTTTGCTCCATGTTCAGAAATATAAAAAATTTGGAAGGTATGGAAAGTTTTGGGAAAATCTCTTATTAAAAGACGGCAAATCACAGCTATTTCAAATCCCTCAAATCCAAACAAAATTGCTAGTTTCAAATATAAAAATGCCAAAGGTCTATCAAAAAAAATGGCCCGCGCAAAGTGAAAAAACAAGTATCTGAAATGTATTGGATAATAAAAGGTTTTTTGGAACCCATAATTCACCTGTGGTGAATAAAAATTGCTGTATTCAAATTAAAATGCAATGTAGATCTTCACAAAAATGGCTTTTCGCCAATGAAAAAACAAATTTTTTGAAAGTATTCGGTAATAAAGGTATTTTTGGCACCTTTAAATTCACCTGTGGTGAATACAAAATTTCTGTATTAAAATTTAAGTGCAAGGTGCCTCAAAGAACAAAAACTGTTGTGCGCCAAATGAAAAAAAAAACCCTATCTGTAATGATTCGGATAAAAAAGGTATTTTTTGGCACCCCATAATTCACCGTGGTTTATACAAAACTACAGTATTCAATTAAATGCAAGGGGGCTCAATGAACAAAGCTGAAGCGCCAAAGTAAAAAAACAGTATTGTTTATTCGGATAATTTCAAGGTATTTTTGGGACCTTTCAAATTTACCCATGGTGATAAAAATTGCGTATTCACAAATTTTGTGCAAAGGGGCTCAATAACAAAAACTGTAGTGCGCCCCAAAATCAAAAAACAGTATCTGTAATGAATTCGGATAAAAAAAGGTTTTTTTTTGGCACCCATAAAATTCACCTGGGTAACACACAATTGCTGGATTCAAATTTAACTGCAAGGTGGCTTATCAACAAATTGGACGGGGAAAAGGTGAAAAAAAAAACACGTTCTGTAATGTATTCGGATAATAAAAGGTATTTTTGGCCCCTTCAATTACCGCGGTAAACTACCACAATTGGGGTTTAAAATTTAACTGCAAGGGGGCTCTATCAACAAATCTGGACTGGGAAAAAGTGCAAAAAAAAGTTTTAATGTATCGTAATACAAGGTTTTTTTTGGCCCCCCTATAAATTCCCCCGGGGTAATTTCACAATTGGGGATTAAAATTTTAACTGCAAGGTGGCTCTATCAACAAATCTGGATGGCAAAAGTGAAAAAAAACATGTATCTGTAATGTATTCGGATAATAAAGTATTTTTTGGCACCTTCAATTAACCTGTGGAAAACTACAAAATTTGCGGGATTAAAATTTTAAACTGAAAGGTGGTCTTAACAAATCTGGCCCTGGAAAAAGGCAAAAAAAACGTATCTGTAATGTATTCGGAAAATAAAAGGTAATTTTGGGCATATAAATTCCCTGGGGGATACAAAATTGCTGTATTAAAATTTTAAGCATGTAGATCATAAAAAAGCTGGCCTGCGCCAAAGTGAAAAAACCGTATCGAAATGTATTGGAAATTAAATTTTTTTTGGCCCACCTTTAAATTCACCTATGGTGATACAAAATTGCGTTTCCTTTTAAGTGCAAGTGCCTAAATGAACAAAGTTTGTAGTGCCCAAAATTTAAAAAAAAATGTATCTGAAATGTATTCGGTAATTAAAGTATTTTTTTGGACCTATAAAAAAAAACCTGTGGAAACTAAAGTTGTGGATTCAAATTTACTGAAAAGGGGGCTCTATCAACAAATCTGGATGGGCAAAAGTGCAAAAAAAAACGTATTGTAATTTTTTTTGGATAATAAAGGGGTATTTTTTGGCACTATCAATTCACCTGTGGTAACTACAAATTTCGGGATTAAAAATTTTAACGCAAGGTGGCTCTTCAAATTTGGATGGGCAAAAGTGCAAAAAACCGATCTGTAATGTATTCGGTTTAAAAGGTTTTTTTTGGCACCTATCAAACACCTGTGGTAACTACACAATTGCTGGATTCAAATTTAACTGAAAGGTGGGCTCTATCAACAAATTGGACTGGGAAAAAAGTGCAAAAAAAACGTATTGAAATGTATCATAATAAAAGGTTTTTTTGGCCCCTTTAAATCCCCTGTGGCGACTAAAAATTGCTGCATTACATTTAAGTGAAGGTGCCTCAATAACAAAGCTGTAGTGCGCCAAAGTAAAAAAAACAGTATCTAAAAATGTTTCGGTAATTCAAGGTATTTTTGGCACCTATAAACCGGGTCCCGACTCAAAATTGCTGGTTTTAAATTAACTGAAAGGGGATATATCAACAAAGGTGGAAGGGAAAAATTTAAAAATAAACACCTGTCTGAAATGTTTTACTGATAATTAAAGTGGATTTTTTGCCCCTAACAAAGAGACCTGAATTTACTAAAAAAGTGTGTATCTAATATAAATTCAGGCTGCCAAAATTCCCCGGAAATATTTCATAGAAAAAATTTAAAAATAAAGATATTGCAGTGCTGGACACTAAGTTTTGGTGAACTTTATCCAGTATTCTTTATAGAGCTTGTCTGGTTTTCCCGCGGGCCCCCCCCCCCCTCCGCTCCCCTCCTGAATTTTCGTGGTGGATGCCTTTAAATTTTCTACTAACTACATAAAATTTTTCCATCTTAATCTAATAAGTTGTAAGGATCACGCTAAAGAGAGTTTCTTGTGAGGGAAAAAGATTAATTTTGCTGAGCTGTTTTTGGGCACAAACAGAGCGACGTCCCACTGCTGAGCGCTGAGAGCACGGGGGTGAAACAGGAAGGGCGTTCTATGTAAAAAAGAGGGGGTTTCGTGATTTTCCCCGCCAATCACAACCTACCACCCCCTTCATTACGTCGCACACACATCCACCCCGCTCTATTCTGTAAGTGATTTGCTGGCCCCCAAAATGAAAGGGGCGCCTAAAATGGCGCGTCTTAATAGATGATGCACAGATTTTAACCTAAATTATCGCATGATCTAAAAATTTCGATCAACATAAAAACTGTGCCGATTTCAACTTTGTCGATAATAATCGCTCAACACTATTTGTCACCTGTGGCCGGATTGAGCTCTGACCGTGGGGGATGTAGCATGGGGCCAGCTGTAATATACTCTGGAGCAACTTCCCTTTTAATTCCATCTATAACTATATTACTGAATTTGACAGCTGGGTGTAACCAATTAGCGGTGTATCCCTACACAGTTTAACATTGTCCAATCAGTGCTGTCATAGTTAGTGTATGCAGGAACACAACCCTTTGATAACTGGAATGGTAACTCCCAGTTGACATATTCAGTATTATATTTCTAGGAGAAATAACAGAGGAACAGCACAACACCGAGATATAAGAGAAGAGGCTCAAGAATTGTTATTTCACAAGGAACACAAGTCTCTACTAAAACAGGCATGGCAGGAGACATCCCAGGTCCTCTTTAAACAGCGAATTTGACACTATTTGGCATCCTCAATTTCAAATTATGTAGGATTGCCACAAAGGAGGGGTTTATAAAACTGTTCTACAATGTCGTAAAGATGCCAATAGACTCCTGAAAGTATTTCTTAGTTTATTTGTCTCTGTTTCTTGTTTTAATGCAGCACACTTTTTAAAGTCATTCCTCTGTGTTTGGGTATTAGTATTTTAACAGTTTTGAGAAAGTGTGAGTTGGTTGAATGCCTAAAGTACTTCAAACTACACCGTGTTGTGCAGTTAGTTAATTGAAGACTTAGGGCGACATGTATGATGTATGAAACCTGGCACTGACACACCAGTTCTAAATCGCTATCGAGGAGTGTAGAATGTGCCAGTATGTATTAAAGTGTCTCACAACACTTCATACATATGTCCTGTTCTATGGCAAAAATTGTCAGCCCTGCCACTTTGTAATTGATATGGTTTTGTACGATAGTTATGCACCAAACTTTGCCGCTTTTGTATGTTTTGTGCCAGTATTTGGTGCAGTCATATGATTCTGGCGCAACACGCCTCCCTCCTACCCCCACAAACTTAGTGCATTCAAAAGTGATGTGTCTGGTGCAGAATGTGCCAAGTTTGGTCATACAACTTTTCATACATCTATACATTGGGGAAAAAAAATATTTGGTCAGCCACCAATTGTGCAAGTTCTCCCACTTAAAAAGATGAGAGAGGCCTGTAATTGACATCATTGGTAGACCTCAACTATGTGAGACAAAATGAGAAAACATATTCCATAAATCACTTTGTCTGATTTGGAAATAATTTATTTGCAAATTATGGTGGAAAATAAGTATTTTGTCACCTACAAACAAGGAAGATTTCTGGCTCTCACAAACTTGTAACTTCTTCTTTAAGAGGCTCCTCTGTCCTCTACTCATTACCTGTAGTAATGGCTCCTGTTTGAACTTGTTATCAGTATAAAAAAACACCTGTCCACAATCTCAAACAGTCACACTGCAAACTCCACTATGGTGAAGACCAAAGAGCTGTCGAAGGACACCAGAAACAAAATTATAGTCCTGCAACAGACTGGGAAGACTTAATCTGCAATAGGCAAGCAGCTTGGTGTGTAGAAATCAACTGTGGGAGCAATAATAAAAAATGGAAGACATTCAAGACCAATGATAATCTCCCTTGATCTGGGGCTCCACACAAGATCTCACCCCATGGGGTTAAAATTATCACAAGAACGGTGAGAAAAAATCCCAGAACCACATGGGGGTACCTAGTGAATGACCTGCAGAGAGCTGGGACCAACGTAACAAAGGCTACCATCAGTAACACACTACGCCACCAGGGACTCAGATCCTACAATGCCAGACGTGTCCCCTGCTTAAGCCAGTACATGTCCGGACCCGTCTGAAGTTTGCTAGAGAGCATTTGGATGATCCAGAAGAGTATTGAGAGAATGTCATATGGTCAGATGAAATTAAAGTAGAACTGTTTGGTAGAAACACAACTCGTCATGTTTGGAGGAGAGAGAATGCTGAGTTGTATCCAAAGAACATCATACCTCCTGTGAAGCATGCGGATGGCAACATCATGCTTTGGGACTGTTTCTCTCTAAACGGACCAGGAAAATTGATGCATGTACATGAAAAAATGAATGGGGCCATGTATCGTGAGATTTTGAGTGCAACCCTCCTACCATCAGCAAGGGCATTGAAGATGAAATGTGGCTGGGTCTTTCAGCATGACAATGATCCCAAGCACACTGCCAGGGCAACAAAGGAGTGGCTTCGTAAGAAGCATTTCAAGGTCCTGGAGCGGCCTAGCCAGTCTCCAGATCTCAACCCTATAGAAAACCTTTGGAGGGAGTTGAAAGTTGTTTTGTCTAGCGACAGCCGCAAAACCATCAACTGCTCTAGAGGAATCTGCATGGAGGAATGGGCCAACATACCAGCAACAGTGTGTGCCAACCTTGTGAGATTTTACAGAAACGTTGACCTCCGTCTTTGGGCCAACAAAGGATATATAACAAAGTATTGAGATGAACTTTTGTTAATTGACCAAATACTTATTTTCCACCTTAATTGCAATTACATTTTTTCCAAATCCGACAATGTGATTTTCTGGATTTGTTTTCTCTTTTTGTCCCATAGTTGAGGTCTGCCTATGATGTCAATTACAGGCCTCTCTATCTTTTTAAGTGGGAGAACTTGACAATAGGGGGGCTGACTAAATACTTTTTTCCCACTGTAGAACAGGGCTACAGGCTGTTTCTTGGCTGCAAAGCTGGCACAGCCCCATTCATACATGTCACTCTAAAACTACAAACCTGTTTTGAATTGCTTTTAATCTTCAACCAATAACTCTAAAAATGTATTCTTAATAAATGCCTGGATGGAGCAAATAAAATGAGATTTAACCCCTTACGCAACGTTTGCCGTATGGAGTACGTCAAAAACGCCCGGGAAGCGGCTTTGAAACGGGAAAACGCGGCGCGATCCCCCATCACAGCCGCCGGTGTTAGCGGCTAATTGCAGGGTAACACCCGCGGTTTCAGCGCAGGCGGGCGGCGTCACCGCCTGCGCTGTTTAACCCATTTAGGCGCCGTGGCAAAGATGGCCGCGGCGTCTGAATGACAGAAAAGCGGTGCCGCGCACCGTTTTTCAGCCCGATCGGGACAGCAGCGGTGAGATCGCTGAGTCCCGACGGGCTAACATGGCAGCGCAGAGCCCTATGAAGGCTCTGATCGCTGCCATGTTCCTGTTTGCCCCAAATTCCGTCCCGAGACAGGAAGTGGGGAAACCGCCATAAATTTGTACACCCTAATGCATTGCCTTGTGCAATGCATTAGGCTGTACTAACGATCGCGCCCAATAGTGGTCAAGCACCATAGGGGGACTAAATATTAAAGTAAAATAAATAAATAAATAAAGTTTTAAAGTACAAAAAAAAAAAAAAGTATTAAAAGTTCAAATCACCCCCCTTCCCCCATTTTACAAATAAAAAAAATAAAAAAATAAAAAAGTTACACATATGTGGTATCGCCGCATCTGAAAAAGTCCGATCTATAAAAATATAATATAATTTATCCCGTACGCTGAACACCGTAGAAGAAAAAAAATTCCAAACGGCAAAATTGCGGTTTTTTGGTCATTTCATATCACATAAAAATTGGAATAAAAGTAATCAAAAAAGTCAAATCCATTTCAAAGTGCTTGCATTAAAAAGTACACATTTGCCCCAAAAAATGCCGCCTCACTGACGTCCGTAGGTGTTAGTACAAAAAAGTTATTGGTCGCACAAAATGGCGCCGCAGCGCAAATTTCAAGAAAAGAAAATGCTTGGAATTTTTTGGGAATTTTTTTTACGGTACCAAAACATAATGAAAACCCTACATGTTTAGTATTGCCGATGCGTATCAACCTGTAGAATACAGATAACACCTCATTTTTACCCAAAAAATAAAAACTCCGTAAAAAACAAGCCTCCCGCAAAACACGGTGCAAGTACGTTTTTTTTCACATTTTGCCCCACTTAAATTTTTTGCCGTTCCCTAGATATTCTATAGTAAATGAATAACACCACAAAAAAGTACAACTTGTCCCGCAAAATAAAAGCCCTCAATGTTTATGTAGGCTGAAAAATAAAAAGTTATGGCTTTTAGAAGGCAAAGAGCAAAAAAATTTAGAGCCATATTATTATGACCGTCCATCAGGAAGGGGTTAAAGCACTAACCCTATACACTACTGCTTCAATACCAGGATTTCCCTTAATATTTCATCATAATTTATTCAGTATGGTAACTGATGTTATTGCTGAATTGATGCCGGTGAGAAGAATCTTTAACTTTCCAACCAACAGAGGGCGCTGTGGGCTTCTCAGCCCCTTTCCCATAATGCCTTGTGATATGAAGATGCTAAGTAGAGGGCGAAAAGGCAATACAAAAACTCTACAAGCCGTTCGTTCGGTGCTCTCCTTAACCCCTTAAGGACCCGCCGTTTTTTTTTGGGTGACACGTTCGTTTTTCCCTCCTCGCCTTCTGAAAGCCATAACTTTTTTATTTTTCCACCTACTAGACACATGAGGGCTTTTTATTTTGCGGACAAGATGTACTTTCAAATGGGGTTTTTCACTATACTATAGAATTACTGGAAACCGCAAAAAATTCCAAGTGGGACAAATTGTTGAAAATTTTTTATTTTCGCCATGTTTGCGGGGGTTTTGCTTTTACGGCGTTCAATCTTCGGTAAATATAATGTGTTATCTGTATTCTTCAGGTTGTTATGCATCCGGCAATACCAAAAAATGTAGGGTTTCCGTTATGTTTTGGTACCGTAAAAAAAATTCCAAACATTTTCTATTTTTTTGAAATTTGCGCCATGGCGCCATTTTGTGCGACCAATAACTTTTTTGTACTAACACCTACGGACATCAGTGAGGGGGAATTTTTTTGCGGGCTGAAGTGTACTTTTTATCGCTAGCAGTTTGCAATGCATGCGACTTTTTTGATAATTTTTATTCCATTTTTTTATTGACGTAAAATGACCCAAAAAACGCAATTTTGACGTTTGGAATCTTTTTTCTTCTACGGTGTTCAGCGTCCGGGATAAATGATGTTATATTTTTATAGATCGGACTTTTTCGGACGCGGCGATACCAAATATGTGTAACTTTTTTATTATTTTAATGATTTTATTTGTAAAATGGAGGAAAGGGGGTGATTTGAACTTTTATATTTTTTTTTTTTTTGTATTTAAAAACTTTTTTTATTTATTTTTTTTATGTAACATTGGGGCCACCTCGGTACTTGACCACTAGGGCGCGATTGTTTATAAACCCTTTAATGCTTGCATAGGCAATGCTTAGGGTGTACAAAGATGGGGGTTTCCCCCACTTCCTGCTGGGACGGAAGTGGGGCAAACCGGCCGGGGTTAAGTGACGGGAGCCTCCCAAGGTCCCCACCACAACCCCGGGGTGGGCGGCGCAGCACGCTGCGCTAAACCGATACCCACCATCGGCTTAACAACTCCCGGCCATCTTTGCCGGGGCGCCTGAGGGGTGAAACAGCGCAGGGCGGGCCACCTGCCGGCGCTGTTACTGTCGGGTGTTAGCGGCATCTCCCGCTAACACCGGCCCTGTGCGGGGGTTCACGGAGCGATCCCCTGCAAACCCTTAGGGGCCCCTGGGACGTACAGATACGCCCAGGGTCTTTAAAGGGGGTTAAGGAGAGATCTTCCCTTCCTGAGCTACCCGGGCCCCCACACAGCCACCCAATATCTTCTCAATCTCCCTGAAGGGGGAAAAAAAAACCCGAAACAGCGGTCTGTAGGAGAGATAATGGCTTGGCAAAAAAACCCTTTTTGTTTTTCTCAAGACTCGGTGGGAAAAAAAAGAAAATTGAGAATTTTTACAACCCCAACGGAGGGGCGGGTGGGCCCCCCCCCCCCCCCCTTCCCCCCTTTCGCCCCTTTCCCATAATGCCTTGTGATTATGCAGATGAAGTGGGGGGCAAAAAGGGAAAAACAAAAACCAAAAAGCAGTTCGTTCGGTGCTCCCCTTTAAGGAGAGATCTTCCCCCCGGGCTACCCATCCTCCCACACACCCACCCTATCTTCCCCTACTCTGCTCTAAAGAGGCAAAAATCCCAAAAGCGTTGTCTGTAGATGAAGTACTGCTTGACAAAAAATCCTTTTTGTTTCTCAAGACTCGGGGTAAAAAACAAATTGAGGATTTGTTAAAACCAAACAGAGGGCGCTTGGGCTTCTCACCCCCTTTCCCTAATCCTTTGATAGCAAAATGCTAATAGAGGGCGAAAAGGCAAAACAAAAACTCACAACCCGGTCGTTGGGTGCTCTCCTTAAGGAAATCTTCCCTTCCTGAGCACCCATGCCTCCCACACAGCCACCATTATCTTTTACCTGCCAAAAAGGGGGACAAAAACCCGAAACACATTGTCGAATGAAGTACGTTTGGGCTAAAAAATTTCCTTTTTGTTTCTCAAGACTCTTGGGTCAAAAGAAAATTGGGGTTTTGCACAACCAAAGAGGGCGTGTGGGTTCTCACCCCTTTTCCCATAATGCCTTGTGATATGCAGATGCTAAGTAAGGGCAAAAGGCAAAAAAAAAAACTCTACAACCCTTTTCGTTCGGTGCTTTTTTAAGGAGAGATCTTCCCTTCCTGAGTACCCATCCCCCCCACACACCCAGCCATATTTTCCCTTTACTTGCCTAAGAGGGACAAAAATCCCCAAAACATTGCCCGTAATGGAGAACGGGTTTGGGCTAAAAAATCCTTTTTGCCTCAAGACCGGGGGTCAAAAGCAAAGAGGATTTTTTTTACAACCAAAAGGGGTACTTGGGTTTCTACCCCCTTCCCATAATGCCTTGTGAATGCAAGAAAGTAGAGGCGAAAGGGGCAAAACAAAAACCTACAAGCCTTCGTTCGATGCTCCCTAAGGAAAATTTTCCCTTCCTGAGTACCCTGGCCCCCCACACAGAAAAGCCTATCCTCTATCTCTCTAAAAGAGGGACAAAAATCCCAAACAGCTTTGTCGTAGTGAGAATACTGGCTTGGCTAAAAAAATTCCTTTTTGTTTCTCAAACTCGGTGGCCAAAAGAAAATTTGAGGATTTGTTAAAAACCAACAGAGGGCGCGTGGGCTTCTCAGCCCCTTTCCCCATAATGCCTTGTGTATGCAATGCTAATGAGGGCGAAAAGGCAAAACAAAAATCTAAAAACCCCCGTTCTTTTTGGTGCCTCCTTAAGGAGAGATTTCCCTTCCTGAGCTCCCCATCCCTCCCACACGCCACCGTACTTCTCTACTCTGCACGGAGGGACAAAAATCCCGAACAGTTTTTGTCTGTAGATGAAGATATGTTTGGGAAAAAAATCCTTTTACTTCTAAAGATCGGGGGGTCAAAAGCAAATGAGGATTTTTTAAAACCCCAACAAGGTGCTGTGGGTTTTCTCACCCCTTTCCCATAATCCCTTGTGAATGCAGATCAAAGTAGGGGGCAAAAGAAAAACAAAAAGTCTACAAGCCGTTGTTGGGGTGTCTCCTTAAAGGAGAGATCTTCCCTTCCCAAATTATACACAGTGATACTGCAAGCACATTTAAGTTGTGATTACGTTGTATTGTAAGGAAGTAGCTAGAGACATGAGGAACCTCATTTAATTAGCAAGAAAAGCCTACAAGTTTTAAGGGAAAAGGGTTTGTCTACCCATAGTGAAGTGACGTTTCAGTTTTAAATTTGATTATACTGTACTAAAAACACAAAATTTTTTCTTATTTTAAAAGGTTTTTAAATTGAAAACTACAAATGAATTGTGGCTGGAGAAAGTCCTCAGATGAGTGAGCCAAAAATCATCACTTATGTTTATGTACAATATATTGATTCCACGCAGCCTAAAATTTGCTGATCTGCTAAATCCTCCAGTGATGGTGACCTCTTGTCCATATAAACATTACATCAGGCCATGAATGGCTGTCCAGGTCACGGGGACCAGTAAGAATCAGAAAAGCCATTTAAAAAAAAAATTTACAAATTTTCCCGTCCTTGTAAAGTAACAAAGACTTTTAAAGAAGTACATCTCTTTAAAGCAGGGGTGTCCAACTGATTTTCAATGAGGGCCACCCCAGAATTATTTCCTCATAGCAGTGCTGTCTCTAGGCTAAATCTTACTCAGGGCTGGCAGAAAAATCCTCTCCCACAACATGAACATGTTGCGCCACGCCACGATGCATCCCAATACCACTAACCAGTTCCTAACCGCCCTCCATAAAGTCAGAAAATGACCTTTGGGGGCATTTTTCAAAATTTTTTATTTTTTTAATGCTGATTTCCCCTGTCACTGGGGGCTGATATATTAGCCCCAGTTACAGGAGAAATACAACCCCCGGGGTCGATAAACCCAAAAAAAAAAGAACGGTCAGCACATCCGTTTGAAAAAAAAATGTATTAGGGCACACTGTTGTGGCAGCAAAAGCTATTAAAAACAATACAACAAGCACACTCTAAGGCATAAAAACGTCAAAAAGACACAATATTTTTTTTGAAAAAACACTTTTGTATATGAAATATATGAAAAAACTTGGGGTTTAGTGTACATTTTTGATCAAAACTGTAAAAGCACACCTAGAAAAAATGTACACTAAGATCCTCAAGTTTTTTTATTAAAATTTTTAAATAGCAAAAGCTTTTTCATAAAATTCTTTTGCCCCTTTTACGTTTTTTTGTGCCTTTGAGTGCTGCTGTGTTGTATTGCTGATAAGACCCACAGCTTTTGCAGTCACAGGCCTGGGTTTACTAGCTCAGGGACCGAGAATAGGAAGCCTAAAGCTTCCCTCAAAATGTAATCACACTCATTTAGCACTTAATAAGGGCAAAAAGGGCCGGGACAGTAAAACCCTCCCTGCCTTTTCCCGGACGCAGGCTCTTCCCCCCCAGCTGCCGTTATATGCACTACAATCTGACAGCCTTTAAAAACAGCCCTGCACAGTTAGTCCGATGCCCAGACTTTTTCGTGGGGGGACGGCTCAAAATTAGCCAAGGCGCCTCCCCCCTCTTTAAAAGGGGAGCAGCGTTCGTCGGGCCCCTGCTCCACTTTCTCTCAAGCCAGCTCCTCAAGGGGGCCCAAAGAAAAAAGACATTTTTTAAATTTAACTACTCCTTAAAGTTAAAAACGAGGCCAATATACACCAAAATGGAATTTTTCACGGGTTCCCCTGGTGTGTGTACCTTTGTCGGGGTTGCTGGTAAAG